>WNWK01030569.1:0-23403 GCA_009830355.1 Cherax destructor
TTACGATGTATCATTTTACTTATTTTCGAAACCATATTTATAACAAAAAAATTTGATTGTGATTTACGATGTTTGCTTCGTAACGCATTCGTAGGGAGGGTTCCGCTTTGCCCCATGGGGACCCGGGAGCGCAGTGTTTTTTTCGCGAGAGCGACCCCCCCCAACCCCCATTCATACCAGATATTGTTTATTCCACTTTTTTTAGTGCTTGCAACCAAATGTACTATGGGCCCAAGGAAAGACCTAGTGCTAAGCCTGTGGGGGGAACAGAATACATGTACATAGAACTGAAGAAGGAGATAATAGAAAATATGAAAGTGGAGGGATCAGTGGCTGGCCGGTTAGGGAAACCCTTTTCTACCATCGCTACCATTGTGGCCAAGAAAAATTCAAGTAAAATCAACGAGCTGTTGTTGCAAAGGTTCATGTGTGATCACAAAACACAGACCACAAGTGCTGGAAGATGTGGAAAGGTTGTTGTTGTGGATCAACGAAACAGTTAGCAGGAGATACTGTTTCGGAGGCAATAAAATGTGAAAAAGCAAGGCAGTTGCATGATGATCTCGTTAAGAAAATGCCTGCAACGAGTGATGAAGTGAGCTAATTTAAAGCCAGCAGAGGCTGGTTTTACAAATTTAAGAATCGAGTGGCATACTAGTGTCTAGTGAGGCATGGTGAGGCAGCCAGTTGTGAAAAGTGCGGCTGAAAAATATGTGCCTGAATTCCAGGAGTACCTAGAGGCTGAACAATTCCTCCCAACAAGTGTTTAATTGTGATGAAACAGGCCTGTTTTGGAAGAAAATGCCCAACAGGACCTACATTACTCAGGAGGAAAAGGCACAGCGAGGACATAAGCCTATGAAAGACAGGCTAACTTTGATGCTTTGTCTAATGCCAGTGGTGATTGCAAAGTGAAGCCTTTACTGGTGTATCTTTTGAAAATCCCGAGTGTTTGGTAGATGCGGTGTCAGCAAGTCTAACTTGGTGTGATGTGGAAGTCTAACAAAAAGGCATGGTCACAAAGGACATTTTCTTAGATTGGTTCAATGGCGTGTTTGGCCCCAGTGTGAAGAAATATCTATTGACAATAATTTGCCACTTAAGTGCCTCCTGATAATGGACAATGCTCCTTGTCATCCTCCAAACTTGGTAGAGAAAATTGTGGAGGAGTTTAAATTCATCAAAGTGAAGTTCTTGCCCCCTAATACCACTCCTCCCCCAGCCCATGGACCAGCAGGTCATTTCCAACTTTAAAACTCTACACCAAGCAATGTTTCAAAAGTGCTTTGATGTGACCACAGACATGAATATAACCCTAAGAGAATTTTGGAAAAACATTTCCATATGCTGCATTGTAAACCTTATAGGTAAGGCTTGGGAGGGAGTGACTACCAGGACTTTGAACTCTGCCTGAGAAAATTGTGGCCAGACTGTGTCCTAGAGAGGGATTTTGAAGGTTTTGGGGCTGAGCCTCAGAACCCTGAGCATGAGCCTGAGCCTGAGCCTGTTGTGGAAGAAATTGTGGAATTGGGCAAGTCTTTGGGGTTAGAGGTGAGTGGTGAGGATGTGGAACAGTTGGTGGAGGAGCACAAGGAAGAGCTAACCACTGAAGATCTGCAAGAGCTTCAACAGCAACTGGAACAAGAGACCAGTGGTCAGGACAATGGTTCAGAGGAGGAGGAGGAGGTGGAACAAAAATGGAAGAATGTGCCTTCTTCAAGGATTAGGGAGATCTGTGCCAAATGGAGTGATGTGCAAGCATTTATGGATGAATATCACCCTAACCATGCTGTTGCAGGCCGTGCTGGAACCTGTACAATGACACAGTGGTGTGTCATTTCAGGGATGGTTAAAGAATCGCCAGACACAGAGCTCCCTGGACAAATTTATTGTTAGAAAGAGGTCCAGTGACTCTCAAGCTGGTCCTAGTGGCATTCAAAGAAAAGGAAGTAACCCCAGAAAAGGACTTGGTACCTGCAGTGTTAATGGAAGGATTCCCCTTCCAAACACTAGCATACTACTCCACCTTCTCCCTCCTCCCGTCCTCCACACATCAACAACCTTCAATAAATGTAAGTGACATGTTATTGTACAATATTTATGTGTATTTAGGTATTCTTTATTAAATTCTGTATTATTTAATGTCAAAAGTTCTAAAAATATTTTATTTAACTACTTTTGGAAGTCTTGGACGGATTAAATTTATTTCATTATTTCTTATGGGAAAATTGATTCGTGTAACGATTGTTTCCTTTTAAAAAATGCCCTCTCTGACGGATTAATATCGTAAGTCGGGTACCACTGTACTTATAAAGATCTGGAATCTATCATCATTGTCATCACCTGCAGAAATATATTCGTCGGACAGTTGCCATGTTTGCCGGTGATGATAGTTCATGTAAGACTCACAGTATTAATAATATGGTACAATAATGGATTGTACAGACAAGGTCTTACACCTAATCACAAATCACAAAATGAGAATAAAGAGAGGTAGAACAGTGGGTAATATTGATTACAAAAATATTACAGAATACAGGCTACTGCCACCTAATATGATACCTTGTTAAATTAAAAATATTGCAGACATTACAAGTAATTAAAATGTTTAAGGTACACTGCATGAGAATTGACAACTCACTGAATTACACTGTATAAAATAAGGAGATACATTGAAAATGCAATGACATGGGAAATATTACTGCAATGTGAATTAATTGTAAAAGTGAGCTGTCTTTACTCTTAACCCTTTCGGGGTTATGGTCGTACAAGTACGTTTTACGCACTGTGGTTATTGACGTACTAGTACGCCTAAATTCTAGCGTCCTCAAATCAAGCAGAAACAGGCTGTTAGGCCTAGATGTGATAGAATGGGTCTGTGTGGTCAGTGTGCACAGTATAAAAAAATTCCTGCACCACACAGTGCATAATGAGGAAAAAAAAAAACTCTGACCATGTTTTTGGTATAAAACAGCAAATTTGCAGTCTATTTTCATATGGTATTTATGCTTGTATTCTCGTTTTCTTTAGTCTCATTTTATAGAATAGATGATATATTACAGAAATAGAGATAATTTTGACTAATTTCACGATGACAAGTACCTT
Organism: Cherax destructor; assembly: GCA_009830355.1. Taxonomy (NCBI): domain Eukaryota; kingdom Metazoa; phylum Arthropoda; class Malacostraca; order Decapoda; family Parastacidae; genus Cherax; species Cherax destructor. The sequence continues at coordinate 3,106 of WNWK01030569.1, forward strand.
GAAACTGAGCGCAAAGTAGCGAAAATGTTCGATTTTGGCCGATGTTCAGGAGTAAACAAATCACACCATGCGTCCAATACACATCAACTGGAGTTTACCTGGAGAGAGTTCCAGGGGTCAACGCCCCTGCAGCCCGGTCTGTGACCAGGCCTCATGTTGGATCAGAGCCTGATCAACCAGGCTGTTACTGCTGGCCGCACGCAGTCCAACGTACGAACCACAGCCTGGCTGGTCAGGCACTGACTTTAGGTGCCTGTCCAGTGCCTGCTTGAAGACAGCCAGGGGTCTATTGGTAATCCCTCTTATGTATGCTGGGAGGCAGTTGAACAGTCTTGGGCCCCTGACACTTATTGTGTTGTCTCTCAACGTGCTAGTGGCACCCCTGCTTTTCATTGGGGAAATGTTACATCGTCTGCCGAGTCTTTTGCTTTCGTAGGGAGTGACACTCGTGTGAAAGTTTGGTACTAATCCCTCTAGGATTTTCCAAGTGTATATAATAATGTATCTCTCCCGCCTGCATTCCAGGGAGTACAGGTTTAGGAACTTCAAGAATTCCCAGTAATGAGGTGGTTTATTGCAGTTATGCGTGCCGTGAAGGTTCTCTGTACATTTTCTAGGTCAGCAATTTCACCTGCCTTGAAAGGTGCAGTTAGTGTGCAGCAATATTCCAGCCTAGATAGAACAAGCGACCTGAAAAGTGTCAACATAGCCTTGACATCCCTCGTTTTAAAGGTTCTCATTATCCATCCTGTCATTTTTCTGGCAGATGCAATTGCTACAGTGTTATGGTCCTTGAAGGTGAGATCCTCTGGCATGATCACTCCCAGGTCTTTGACATTATTTTTTCGCTCTATTGTGTAGTTGGAATATGTTTTATACTCCGATGAGATTTTAATTTCCTCACGTTTTCCATATCGGAGTAATTGAAATTTCTCATCATTGAACTTCATATTGTTTTCTGCAGCCCATTTATAGATTTGGTTGATATCTGCTTGGAGTCTTGCAGTGTCTTCAATGGTGGACACTGTCATGCAGATTCGGGTGTCATCTGCAAAGGAAGACACGGCACTGTGGCTGATATCCCTGTCTATGTCCGATATAAGGATGAGGAACAGGATGGGAGCGAGTACTGTGCCTTGTGGAACAGAGCTTTTCACCGTAGCCACCTCAGACTTTACTCTGTTGACTACTACTCTTTGTGTTCTACTTGTTAGGAAATTATAGATCCATCTACCAACTTTTCCTGTTATTCCTTTATTGGAGAGTCCAATATTCTTGCACAAGTGTGCTGATATTATTTATACCATTTTTACAGTGATGCAGTTGTATACATAACAGTAAATCTTCTATTTTTTGTGAAAATAAAAATTCAAAATGGAAAGCAAATGTAAGAGGGGCCTGGAGACGTGACTAATGAACAAAGAAGATGTTATTTTAGTGCCAGGAATGTCTGCCTTGTTTATTATGGACCCTATTTTGAAATTGGCATCGTTTGAAATTTGTGTGAAATTGGCCAAATTGCCATTTTCTGACCACTATTTTGGGTAGTTGAAATTGGTAAATAGGCGGTTTCTTGTACTCAATCGATAGAAGAAATGGAGTTCTAGGGAAATAGCTATAATTTTAGTAGACTGAAACATTGGAATGTGCCGAAAATAGGACTCAAAGTGGGCGAAATCGCCGATGCGTAAGTGTCATGGCTACCGCTAACTTCGCTAAAGCATAATTCCGTTAGTTTTCGATCAAATTTCATAATTTTTGTGGCGTTATGATCGTAAAAAGAGTCTCTATCATTCCATAAGAAAAAATAATTTTTTTTTTAAATTCGTGGACCCTGAGAACGAGTTTCAGAGAGACCCCTTGGACCCCCAAAGGGTTAATTCAATCAAGAAATATACTAGTAAAAATGTAAAACAATGCAAAGTAGAAATACAAACAGTAATTTTATGCAATTTGAAAATATACTGGAAAACAAATTTCCTAAAAGAAATGACACTAAGAACTAATATGCAATACTGACACTATTAAAAGAAGTGTATTACTGAAAAGATTGCACTGAATTTTTAATTTTAGCACTTGTCAGAAATAAACAATAAGTAAATTAAAATAGAGCACAAAATACTATATAAAATAATTGCAGAAATTAGTCACTGGAGAACAATAAAGTAAGTTGCAGAAGTGACTAATGCGGCAATAAAAGTTAATTGTGCACTGGGAATATGTAGACTGAACACTTTAATTAACTTTTATTGTAAATTAAGTAAATAGTGATATACAGTGGTACCTCGACTTACGATATTTTTTCATTCCAGAATGCTGTTCACGTGCCATTACCAAACGAATTTATCCCCATAAGGAATGATGTAAAATAGACTAGTCCTTTTAGACCCCAAAATTACACTTACAAAAGCATTTAAAAAAATAAACTTACATAAAAGGGTGAGTTTGGGGACCATCGTAAGTCGAGGTACCACTGTACTTAACTTTAAATATGAATATTAAGAGTGAATTTGCTCAAGGAAATATTGAGCAAATGAATTAAAAAAAAAAAAAAAATAATAATAATAATAATACAATGTATACAACGAAGAAGTGAACACTTACTGGCTGTTGAACACTTACTGGCTGTTGAACACAGAAATCAAGGGATCACTTACAGGTATCTCGTGTAAGACCAGGGATCACTTACAGGTATCTGGTGTAAGACTAGGGTTCACTTACAGGTATCTGGTGTAAGACAGGGTTCCAGTTCAATGAACACTTCCAATTATGTACATGTACTTATTTAACTAGGGTTACTACTCATATTTACTATAGTTAGAAGTCTAACATAAAGTCTAACATAAACATTCAGACTTCTTGTATGGGTGTTAATAATATAGTACAATAATGGATTGCACAGACAAGGTCTTACACCTAATCACAAAATACAAAGATGAGAATAAAGAGAGGTAGAACGATAGGTAATATTGATCACAAAATTTTAATTCAATGATAACTTCCTCTTGAGGCACACAGGCTATTGCCACCTAATGTGATACCTCACTGAAATGATAACATTGCACAATGATGGTGAAGACAACATCCCACACCCAACCACAAATTACATATATACATATACACATACATGGACATATACATACATACATACATATACATATACATACACATACACACACATATACACATATACATACACACACAAAACTAAACTATGTTGCAATGACAATGAGATAAATCACTGTCCGACTTCTTTGGGCCATCCTAGGTAACTCACATGTTACTATGTATGCATACAAGTATGTAAGTGTGGGTGTTTGTTCAGTTGTACTTAGATGAACCGGTACCACACGATAGTATCCTTAGGTCTCTTCTATATCTGAGAAACACAGACGAGATGAGTAGCATTCTTGTCCATGAAGCTTATGAGTAGGGAGTCAGCTGATGTTGTTTACACCAGCCAGGTGGCCCATGGCAGCGCCACCTGTCGCCGCCACTACAACTAGGACTTTTAAAGCTGGGCGGCAGGGGTCTTAAACTTGTCTTCAGTTCTGTAGCACCCCAGGAGGCATCAACCGGCTTTACACAATTTATAGATGTATTAAATTGTAGCAGGGAGGCGGTGAGAGAAAGCAGAACACTGCAATTGATTTGCTGAGGAAAGGGCAGGAGGGGGGTTGTCAGTGTGTGGCACTCGGGGGTGGGCAGCAGTGGGTTGGTTGCTAGGTGTTGGATGTAGAATGAGCTAGCCGCCTGACTCTAACACCTTTACTCCACCTCAACGGTTCGAAGAGTAAAAAGGGAGAGTTTAGCTAGCTGTGAAGGCAGGAACACTCATTCCAGTGGTGAGAGGCAGTGGTGGTGAGAGGCAGTGGTGATGAGAGGCAATAGTGGTGAGAGGCAGTGGTGATGAGAGGCAGTGGTGATAAGAGGCAGTGGTCGTGAGAGGCAGTGGTCGTGAGAGGCATTGTTGATGAGAGGCAGTGGTGATGAGAGGCAGTGTTGATGAGAGGCAGTGGTGGTGAGAGGCAGTGTTGATGAGAGGCAGTGGTGGTGAGAGGCAGTGGTGGTGAGAGGCAGTGGTGGTAAGAGGCAGTCTTAATGTTGAGTGAGAGGTGAATAAACAAGATTAAATGAATAAACAAGAGAGAATGAGAGTGTAGAAGTTTCGGTAGTTTTGTCAACAAACCAGTTGTTGTTGTTGTTGCTGCTGCTGTTGTTACCAGCCAGCCTGGACAGGAATGATTTCTGTTCACTCCTTGAAGCGACTGGAAAGAAGTGATCTAATGCAGTTAGCATTACAAACTCCGTTTTCTCTTCAACTAATGCGTCTGAAGGAGGAAAGAATAGGAAGATGTTTTCATAGCTGGACCGAGTATGCCCGCCACCACATTCGTAATGACACACATATTTTATTCATTCTAGAGTGTATATCAGATTTTTATGTTATTTATATTGTTTTTTATGTCATATTAGATGAATTGTGATAGATAAATAAGCCGTAGAGCTGATATTAGTGTCACAATGAAGCATTTTGTCCTGCCTCCCAATAATAAACTAGCCTCCCTCTCTCCTCTCCATCTTCCATACACCAACAAGAGTCGCCAATAAAGGTAAGTGTGATGTTAAATGTTCATTTATACATGTTATTAGTGCTTTATATTTATTTGTTATTCTTTTTTGTATGTAAATCTATATTTAATCTCTAAAAAATTATTTTTTGTTAATACTCTTGGGTGTCTGAAACGGATTAATTGAATTTACATTATTTCTTATGGGGAAAATGGCTTCAGTTTTTGTTGATTTCAGTTTTAGTCGATCCCTCTGGAACGGATTAAGCACGAAAACGGAGGGACCACTGTATGTCATACGTATTTTGTACAGGTTTGCTATTTGACATTTAAACCACTCCAGAGCGATTATTATTATTATTATTATTATTATTATTATTATTATTATTATTATTATTTTTACATATTATTATTATTGTTACCATCCACATACCTTGTTCACTAAGCTTAATCATTTATTAAGCTGGCACGAGACACAGAGAATGTAATAACAATAATAATAATAATAATAATAAATAATAATTAACCCTTTGACTGTCACAACCCTCAATCCTGAGTGCTCTCCTGTTGTCGCAAAATTAAAAAAAATATTATTTTTTCTTATGAAATGATAAAGAATCGTAAAGACACCAAAAGTTTGAAATTTGATGGAAAACTCACGGAATTACGCTCTCGCGAAGTTAGTGATCTCAGCAATATAAACGCATCGGCAATTTCGCCGACTTTGAGCCCTATTTTCGGTAAATTCCATTGTTTCAGTTGACCAAACTCATAGATATTTCTTTAGAACTCCATTTATTCTATCGAATGAGTAAAAGATACCACCAATTTATCAATTTCAACTACCCAATAAAGTGATCAGAAATTGGCAATTTGGCCAATTTCATGCAAAATAAAAAAGTTGTCAATATCAAAATAGAGCCCAGAATAAACAATGCAGACATTCCAGGCACTAAAATAAGATGTTATCTGTTCATTAGTCACGTCTTTAGGCCCCTCTTATATTACTTTTGGTTTCTATTTCGATTTTTTATTCACATAAAAAATAGAAGATTTACCGTTATGCAGACTATTGCATTATTGTAAAAATGGTATAAATAATATCAGTGCACTTGTGAAATAATATTAGACTCACCAATTGATGTGTATTGGACGCGTGGCGTGATTTGTTTACTCTTGAAGATTTGCAAAAATCGAACATTTCTCCTACATTGAGCTCAATTTCAAGGTCGTTTTCATCATAAAAACTAATCACAATCATCTATATTTCTGTAGTACGTTGTCCATTCTATCAAATGAGACCATAAAAAAGAGAATACAACCATAAATACTATAAGAAAATACACCTCAGATTCGGCGTTTTAATCCAAAAAAATGGTCGGAGTTTTTTTTCTCTCATTATGTACTGCATGCTGCAAGATTTTTTTTATACTGCGCACACTGACCACACAGACCCATTCTCTCACATGTGGGCCTACCAGCTTTCTCCCGTTTGATTTGGAGCCGCTAGAATTTAGGCGTATTGATACGTCCAAAACAGTGGCTCGTATGACGTATATACAGTAGACCCTCATTTAGCACTACTTTATGTTGCGCGTTTTGGGAATTACGCGATTGAAGAATTGCGGCACATTTTTATCTAACACGACGTAAACCTTATATTACGCGATTCACTGGAGGGGAAAAATTTTGAGCGCGCGGTCGCCTGCGGTGGGTTAAACCATTGAGTCAGTGGGGGAGTCCTAGTGCTATCCCCAGCCACCCTCACCCACACACGCATCCCTCCCAGCGTTCAGTTTGGTTCGTACACGTGCAGGACAACAATAATCGGGAAGATCGCTGTGTTTATTACATACATTTTCTCATTTTCACTGCATTTTGATAAATCTGCCAAGCAATCATGGCACCCAGTAAGCATACAAGTGTTCCAGCAAGTGATAAGAAAAGGTTTAAGCGTTCAAGTCTAGGAATTACCAAGAAAATCGAGATATTAGATAAGCGTAAGAGTGGCTCACGTGTGGTGGATATAGTGAGGGCCTATGGCCTTAATGAAGCGTCAGTTCGTACAATTAGGAAGAATGAGGCGAATATACGAGCTTGTGTAATGAATAACCCAAAATGTGACCTCATGAAAAGAATGACACGTAGGTCCCAACAAGTAAATAAAACAGAAAACTTGTTGCTTGAGTGGATCGAACAGAAAACAAAGAAAGGTGCACCACTTAATTTCATCTTAATTAGGGAAAAGGCATTACAGTTCTTTAAAGCAGTGTGTGACAAGGAAGGAAGGCCTGAAAATGAGTGTGTGTTTAGCGCAGGCTGGTTTCACAACTTTAAGTTGCATAATAAGTTGCATAATATTAAGTTTTCTGGTGAAAGTGCTTCAGCTGATCATACAGCAGCAAGTAATTTCCCTGCTGAATTTCAGGAACTTATTTCTGAGGGTGGCTATGAGCCACAGCAAGTGTTTAATGCTGACGAGACAGGTGTTTTCTGGAAGAAAATGCCAACACGAACTTATATCAGTCAGCAAGAGAAAAGTGCACCGGGCTTCAAGGCAGCAAAGGATCGCTTCACCTTACTCCTTTGCGGTAATGCATCAGGTGATTTCAAGTGTAAGCCCATGGTTATTTACCGCTCTAAGACTCCTCATGCTTTGAGAGGTGTGGATAAAAACACCTTACCAGTAATTTGGAGGTCAAACCAGTCAGCATGGATGACAGAGGACATATTTATTGACTGGTTTAAGCATCACTTTATTCCTGAAGTCAAGTTTTACCTGCACAGCAAGAACCTTGCATTCAAGGCTCTCTTCATTCTTGATAATTCCCGTACTCATCCACAAGCTTTGCTGGATGTGACCCCACATTTAAAAGTTGTATTTTTACCTCCAAATACAACATCTCTGATACAACCACTGGACCGGGGAGTTATTCAGACATTCAAGTGTAACTACACAAAAAAAGTTATAAAAAACTAGTTGCATCAATGGACTCTGACTCCAACCTGGCAGTACCAAGCTTCTGGAGAAAATTTAACATTGCAGATGCCATCAGCTATGCTAGAAGTGCATGGAATGAAGTGCCCCAATCAACATTAAATGCAGGCTGGGGAAAGTTATGGCCTTCTGTAGTTAATTGTTTCACTGGTTTTCCCTTGCTTGAGAGTCAGGTTCAGGAAATTGTTCAGCTGGCAAGGAGATTACCAGGTGATGGTTTTGAAGATATGAATGAAGATGATGTGAATGAACTCTTAGAAGATAATGATGAAGACATGAGTCCAGAGGAAATGTTGGCAGAGTTCGATGCACAGATACAAGGGAGGGAGATAACAGAAGAAGATGAAGAAGAACCTGAAGAAAAACAGTTAACATTGCAGCAGTTACGTGAGCAGTTCCATGTTGCTGCTAAACTAGCAGACTTTTTCATTGAAGAGGACCCTGACAAAGCTAGAAGCAGGGCTTTGAAACGGGGTCTAGACCAGCTGATGATGCCTTACTGTCAGCTGTATAATGTAATGCAGAATAAAAGAGCCCAGAGATCCATTACAGAATTTATGCACACACAAATACAACCATCGACTTAAGCACCAGGACCTCTACCATCCACTTCTACCGACAACCAACAACCATCCACCTCAGCCCAGTAGGGCCACACCATCCATATCCACTCTTCACTACCATCCACAAACATCATTACCCACAATTTAAGGTAAGAAATACTATTATTTCTATTGCATTTGTAGTCTTAAGCAGTAATATATCACGACAATGAACTACAATTACATATTAGCCTTCAATTTTTGCAAGATCTGTTGGTCTAATAAAACTTGTTTGGCTTTTTGGGGACTCCCAGGAACATAACCCTATTTTTCCCATAAGTTCTTTTAATTATCTAACACGATTTTACCTAACACGATGTTTTCAGGACCGTAACTACCGTGTTAAATGAGGGTCTACTGTATACGACCGAAACAGTCAAAGGGTTAATAATAATTAATTATTAATAATAATAATGATGATAATAATAATAATAATCACTCTGGAGTGCTTTAGATGTCAGCTACCAAACCTATATGAAATACGTATGATATTTACAGCGCACCAGTGATTATTAATTATATTTTATTATAATTATTATTATCATCACCATCGACATACCTTGTTCACTGAGTATAACAATTTCTTAATGAACTCCGACACTAACGAACACCTGGGGTTGACTGAACATAGATTATCATACATAGCAGAATATGCATAGAGAACCTAGGATAACCCAAAAAAGTCAGTTCACTGAGTTTAATCATTTCTAACTTGGCACTTAAAGTAAGAGGCTTATGACTCCTCTTTTTATCACAACTAAGCTTAGAGGCCATAGTCAATGAGAGCCAACTAGTTAACGAAAGAGTAAACGAGAGAGAACGAAACACGGAGTTCAGACAAGGTAAAAAAACAAACTGAACAGGTAGTGGGCGATCACTCGGTCAGGCGAAATGAATGCGATTAATACGTGTCCACTTTTAGTTCATTCACATACGTTTGTAAGAGTTTGTGAAACTTTTACCTCAAAATATTTTTTTTTATTATACTAATAATAATTACCTCACAATACAAATACTCTGACATTGTCTACAAGTTAGTACAGAATAAACAAACAGCAACACTCCCATTTTCATGCAACACACTATTTTTAGAGTTAATGATAGTATTATTATTATTATCATCATAATAAAAAAGAAGCTCTAAACCCACAAAGGTCGTGAATAGCTATACGTATATAGAGTGAAGGCATATGAAAGGCATATTTTTCAACAGTTATCCCTCAGTGTTTGACTAGAGAAAACGTAATTCTTCCGACAATCCTACAAAGTCGCTTGGTAAACAAATCTCATATTTGTCAATTTTTATCCTGTGGGTGTATGTATCATGTTTATATGCTATGTAACGTGTTTTTTAATATAATAATAATAATAATAATATTTTTATTTCGATGCAAGTTACAAGTATACACAGTTATTGGTAGTTACAATTATAAAACTGTAATGCAAGGAGAGCAACTGGCATGCCATGGCATTAGGGGCAGCTTATTCTAAAGACTTATTCACTAAGTACTTAATACAAGAGAAATTGATTGAGTTTATTCTAGTTATATATTATTTCAAATTACAATATGATTATACATACTATTAAAAGACAATACTAGAGAAATTGATTGAGTTTATTCTAGTTGTATATTTTATTTCAAGTTACATTATGTTGATGCTATACTAGTAAAATAACAATACTAGAGAAATTTATTGAGTTTCTTCTAGTTATATATTTTATTTCAAATTAACAAAATGATGATACTATACTATTTTAGATGACAATATGATGATATAAAATTGCAACAAGTGTTAAGGATACAATATAAAACTGAGATTATCTTAAGTAAAATAACATTGGGATTGAAAGTTTGTTACAGTATGAGTATTTAGTATAGGGTGAGTAGGTGATTTTTGAGAAGAGTCTTGAATTGATTTTCCGACAAGGTTAACTTAATATTTACTGGTAACGAATTCCAGATTCTGCGGCCCTTTATGTGCATAGAATTTTTACATTGGTTAGTATGGACTCGGGGTATGTCAAATAGTGATCTGTGTCTTGTGTCGTGGTCGTGGGACCTATTAAAGTTGTTGAGGAGAATTTTGAGCGGAGGGTTGATATTAGCATGTAGAGTTTTATGTATGTAGAAGGCGCATGAATAGGTATGAATATTTTTTACGGTGAGTAGTTTTAATGTTTTAAATATAGGTGGAGTATGCTGTCTAGAGTGGGAATTTGTTATCATCCTGACTGCAGCCTTTTGCTGGGTTATGAGTGGTCTAAGGTGATTTAATGTTGTTGAGCCCCATGCACAGATTCCATAGGTGAGATAAGGGTAGATAAGAGAATGATATAGTGCAATGAGAGCTGGTTGTGGCACATAATAGCATATCTTAGATAATATACCTACTGTCTTTGAGATTTTCTTGGAAATTTGTTGTATGTGTGTTTGGAATTTAAGACTACTGTCAAGGTGGATTCCTAGGAATTTTCCCTCTGTGAGTCTTGTGATGGGTGAACCATTGAGCGTTATGTTAAGTGGAACATTTGTGGCTTTGTTTCAAAACTGAATGAAGTAGGTCTTGTCAGTATTAAGAGTAAGCTTATTTGTCTTCATCCATGTTGATATTTTCTGTAATTTGGCATTAACATTGTTGGCTAGTATGACTGGATTTGGGTGAGAGAAGACATATGTTGTGTCATCTGCAAATAATATGGGTTTGAGTAGTTGTGATGCATTTGGTAGGTCATTTATGTAAATGAGGAATAGGAGTGGCCCCAGGACACTTCCTTGAGGGACTCCGACTGTGTGTGGAAGAGTGTGGAAGAGTTCTCTCCATTTGTGTACACGTACTGGCTTCTGTTGCTAAGGTACGACTTTAGGTAGTTGAGTGGGTGCCCCTTAATACCATAGTGTGCTAATTTTGTGAGCAATAAATCATGGTCGACTGTATCAAAAGCTTTGCGTAGGTCTATGAAGATTCCCAGCGGGACTTCTTTCTTCTCAAGTGCAGTGTATATTAACTCTAACATGTGTGTTATAGCATCGTTTGTGCTCTTGTTAGTCCTGAATCCAAATTGACAGGGTTGAGTACATTGTGTGAGACGAGGTAGGAATAGATCTGTCTATGAATTAATTTTCGAAGATTTTAGAAAGCAGTGGTAAATTTGAGATTGGTCTATAATTATTCAAGTCAGTTTGGTCACCTCCTTTGTGGATCGGGGTGACCCTAGCTATTTTGAGAATTGATGGGAAGGTAGAAGATTCAATGGATTTATTAAATAATGCTGCTATAATTGGTGACAGTACGTGTGAAGCTTTTTTGTACATAAAGGGAGGTAAGCTGTTTATGTCTCCTGCTTTGTTTTTAAGGGTGTTGATTATGAGCGAGACTTCAATTGAGTTGGTAGGAGCTAGGAATAGTGTATCTGGGTAGGTGTTGGTGAGGTAGTCTGTTGGACGAGTGTTCGAGCTTGGGATTTTACTCGCTAGATTTTTTCCTATGGTGGAGAAGAAAACATTAAGTCTGTTTGCTGTCTCAGTTGGTGACAGTAGGGGTACGTCTGTTTTTTATAATTTGATGGTATTGTTCGTGGCTATCTTTTTATTTCCTAGAATTGCAGATAGGGTTTTCCAGGTCTTTTTCATATCACCTTTTATGGTCTGGAGTCTGTTCTCATAATACAATTTTTTGGACCTTCTTATCAGGCTAGTAAGGATTGATGAGTAGCGTTTGGATTGTTCTCTGGTTATTAGACCCCTTCTGTATTTTTTTTCATATTGGTGCCTCTTGTTTATGGATTTAACCCTTTCAGGGTCCAAGGGGGGCCTCCGAAACTCGTTCTCAGGGTCCATGAATTTCAAAAAAAAAAAAATTATTTTTTCTTATGAAATGATAGAGTTCTTTTTTTCTAAATCTAATAGGCTAAAAAATACATTTTTGCGATCAATACTTACGGAGATATAGAGGATTGAAGTTGACGAAAATGGAACCGCTTACGGCAACATCGCCGACTGCCTGTCACCCGGTAATAGTTTATTTTTTTTTTTTATACTTTTTCTTTTATTTTTTAACATTTTATTTTGTCAAGTAACTTTTATGTCCTGTGAGACCAATATAAACCATATTTTGTATATATACACTCCTTGTATACTACACAATAACTGCTGGCTGACTGGCTGACCAGCTGGCTGGCTGGCTGACCAGCTGGCTGGCTGGCTGACCAGCTGACTGGCTAGCTGACCAAGCTGGCTGGCTGGCTGAACAGCGCTGGCTGGCTGGATGGCCAGCCGACTGGCTGGCTTGCTGGCTGACCAGCTAGCAGGCTAGCTGGCTGGCTTGCTGACCAAGTTGGCTGGCTAGGCTGACCAGTTGGCTGGCTACATGACATTGACTGGTGAGCTACCTGACCGATCTGGCGGGTCTGGTCGCTCTTCTGGCTGACGCTGGCGATTGATGACCAGTCGACTGGCTGGCTGACCATTTGCTAGTGGCTGGCTGGCTTGCTACCAGTTGGCTGGCTGGCTGGCTGGCTAGCTGGCAGGCTGGCTGGCTAGCTGACCATTTGGCTGACAGGCTGGCTAGCTAGCTAGCTAGCTGACCAGTTGCTGGCTAGCTGACCAGTTGGCTGGCTAGCTGGCTGGCTGGCTAGCTGACCAGCTGGCTGGATGGATGGCCAGCCGGCTGGCTGGCTTGCTGGCTGACCAGCTGGCTGGCTGGCTACCTGACCAGCTGGCTGGCTGGCTAGCTGACCAGCTGGCTGACTGAACAGCTGGCTGGCTGAACAGCTGGTTGCATGGATGGTCAGCCGGCTGGCTTGCTGGCTGACCAGCTAGCCGGCTGGCTGACTGACTGACTGACTGGCAGGGAAAATACAATAATAATAATAATAATAATAATAATAATAATAATAATAATAATAATTATTATTATTATTATTATTATTATTATTATTATTGTTTTTGGAGCATGGTGGTAAGTGTGTCAGTCTTATCAGTAATCTAATTACAAGTGACATTGATGAGGGGTGAGGGTCCTCTTATCTTATTATTATCAGCTAAACTAATTAGTTTTGACATTTGATGTGGGTACTCTGCCTTGCCTGCCTGCCTCCCTCCCTGCCTCCCTGCCAGCCAAGGGTGACGGGTTAGCCTCCTCTTATCAGAGTGATGACATTTGACAAATGAGTGTACATTGCCTTCCCTTTATTTGTTTTCACTGTTTTATCTGCCTGTCTGTTTGTCTCTCTTTCTGTCTCTCTCTGTCTCAGAGACAGTCACTATTGAACCAATACTACCATATCTGAGTCCTGATATATTATTTGTCAGTCTGGATTATCCTAGGTAATTTACACTATGTATTTATCCTATTTTATTTACCCTATGTATTTATCCTGGATTATTTACACTTTGTATTTGTGTACATGTGTTACAGAGCCAGCTAGCCTCAGCTTCGCCAGCAGCTGGTCAGCCAGCTGGCCAGCCAGCCTGCCCGCCTGCCTGCCTGCCTGCCTGCCTGCCTGCCTGCCTGCCTGCCCCACTGTCTTCCCCACCCACCCAACTATCTTCCCACCCACCCCACTGTCTTCCCCACTCCCCCACTGCCTTCCCCACCCACCCCACTGTCTTCCCCACTCCACCCATTGCCTTCCCCACTCCCCCACTGCCTTTCCCACTGTCTTCCCCACTCCCCCCACTGTCTTCCCACCCCCCACTGTCTTCCCCACCCCCACACTGTCTTCCCCACCCCCCACTGTCTTCCCCACTCCCCCACTGCTTCCCCCACGCTCCCCCCACTGTTTCCCCACCCACTCCACTGTCTTCCCCACTCCCCCACTGCCTTCCCCACTCCCCACTGCCTTCCCTACCACTCACACTGACGGAGTGAGGTATTCCTTACCCCATGGCTTGGTGACAAAGGCGCACTGAATTACCACTCCCACAATGCAATGCAGGTGCATAGATTTTTCCTACTGCGCACACTTACCACATAGACCCATTCTAACACATGCAGGCTTACCAGCTCTCTCCCCTTGATTTGAAGGCGCTAGAATTTATGCATACTAGTACGTCAATAACCCCAGTGCGTAAGCGTACTAGTAGTCAATAACCCTGAAAGGGTTAAGGATGCTGGGTGTTAGCCAGGGATTGTTAAGTCTCTTAGCTGTGATCTGTTCAGTTTTTTTAGGGCAATGTCTGTTATAGAGGTTGTGTGTTTTTTTAAGAAAGTTCTTGATGCATTCATTAGTATCTGAATATGTTTCTAGTTCATTAAGCCAGTCAATGTTCGTCATAGCTGATATAAAATTATTAACAGCTGACTCATTATGTAGTCTGAAGGTAACTTTTGCAATTTCTTGGGGCAAAATGCCTAGGTTAGTTATGAGAAAGGTAGGGTAGTGGTCTGTGGTGTTTTCTGTGATTATGCCTGATTTTAGAGGGGATATAGTGTTAGTCCAGATGTGGTCTAGTAACGAGGTACTATTCTCAGAGATTCTTGTAGGTTTTGATATTGTTGGTAGTAATAAGCAGTTGCTCATAGTGTTTGTGAATTCAGTTACCTGTGGGTCCTGGTCATGTAGGAGATTTATGTTGAAATCTCCTGTGAGCAGCAAATGATCTTTGTTAAGGCGTGAATCGATTATCAGGTTTCCTAGTTTTTCACTAAAGTGGTGGATGTTTGACTGTGGTAATCTGTAGATGTTTATCACTGTGAGGGGTTTTGCAGGTCTTTTGATTTAAATTTAGCTATAATATATTCTCCATGTTCATCCCTTGTGCAAGAGTTTTGATACATTCAAGTTGATCTGTATAATATATTGCTGTTCCACCCCATATATAATTTTCAAGAAAATATCATAGATGGATTAATGAAAATGGCTATATTAACATAAAATAAGACATTTAATGTGCCCAAGAGTGATTATTATTAGTATTACATAATGTTTTCCCTCCGCCCGGCAACCACACCTACATATAAACACAGCATATAAACAGCATGTTTATATGCTATGTAACGAGTTTCTTATATAATTTTGAAGAAAATATCATAGATGGATTAATGAAAATGTCTATATTGACGTAAAATTGGACATTTAATGTACCCAAGAGTGATTATTACATAATAGAGAGATGTGCTCACGGAAAATGTAAATAAACCGGGTGGCGCGCACCGTACCTGAAAGACCGCTCACCGTATACAAAAGTTTTGGTCATAATTTGAACTCGCAATATGAACGGAACGCTGAAAGGTGAAACGCGAAAAGCGGGGCCCTACTGTATAGTTAAAAAAACACCTTATCTCCTAAACCTATTCCAGCCCATCATAAATACATGTGTAAAATCTATACAGTGGACCCCCGGTTTTCGTGATTTTTTAGTTCCAGAATGCTGTTCAAGTGCCATTACCAAATGAATATAATCCCATAAGAAATAATGTAAAGTAGACTAGTCCTTTTAGACCCCCAAAAATACACTTACAAAAGTATTTACAAAAATACACTTACATAAAAGGGCGAGTTTGGAGCATCACGAACACCAGGGGTCCACTGTACATACATTTGCTCAATATCATGAACATTGGTAAAACTTTCTCATCAATATAATCAATTTATATACTTTCAATATCTGTAGTATTCATCTTAAATGTTAAACACTCCATTGTGTCCGCCTAAGATTAATAATCAAAATTGTTCGTCTTCTCTACAAGACTTATTAAAGTCATACAGCATGACCTAACAGAATACTCAATTCTCTTGTATTCATTGTAACTCATCTAATGACCATATGTACTGTTATTGCCTTATTAATCATAAGTTAATTTTAAGTTTGCCCAAAATGCTCTGCATATAATGGGGCTTTTGCCATGTGCACCCAACTACAGTGGACCCTCCATTTTCATTAAGCTCTGTTTTCGTGAATTTCAGTTATCGTCGACTTTTTTCGTAAAAATATTGGCTCAGTTTTCGTTACTTTCCAGTTTTTGTCGGTGGTACGTAACATGTCTGAGTAGCCACGCACACACAAACCTTCCCACACGCATTCTGAGTCAGTCTTGTATTGTTTCTTGGCTAGTGAACATTTTCCTGCGAGGTCATACAAAACATTTCATAATAATCCACTGTTTTTTGCAATTGTTTATTGTGTGTGTGACTGCTAAATAAGCCACCATGGGCCCAAAGAAAGCTCCTAGTGCCAGCCCTTTGGTAAAGAAGGTGAGAAACATGATAGAATTCAAGAAAGAAATCGTAGCAAAGTACCAAAGTAGAGGAGGAAGAGAGAGTTGAGAATGTGCCTTCTTCAGTGATTCTACGATATGTACATACTAAAGCAACAGGAGTTGATAAAGACTATAGCGCCAGCCAGCGATAAAGTGTAGCATTAACAGTGTAGCAAGTAAGTTAAGCGATAAAAAAGGATGACACGAAATAACTCCTCCAATGTTGTTGGAGATAAATAGGGCCACTGACAAAGCCGCCTATTGCCGCAACCACCACCACTATATCGGCTTATGCTGTCAATGGCCCTTATAAACCCAAAAACAACACCATTACCACTAATCACATACGTAATGACATATTTTATTCATTCTAGAGTACAGTGGACCCCCGACTAATGGCTGGTCTGAGTATTGGACGGTTCGAGTTTCAATCGCTTTTTTCAGCCCAATTTTTCCCTGACAATCAGCTGTTTCCCCAACTATCGGCCCGCGTACTAGACCTGTCCGCCTGCCCGCACTTGTGTGCCTCCTCCCCATGCAGGCGCCGTGAGCCAGTCTAGCTTTGTTTATCCTTAAGTGAACATTACCCAGCGTGCTCATTCAAACATTTCACAATAATTTTATTGTGTTTAGTGCTTGTCACTGTGAAATATAAGTCACCATGGGTCCAAAGAAGCTTCCTAGTGGCACCCCTGTGGTAAAGAAAGTGAGGAACACCATCGAACTGAAGGAGATAGTAGAAACATATGAGAGTAGCGTACGTGTGGGGGAGCTTGCCAGGATGTAAAACAAAAACAAATCTACGTACTATCACTTCTATCCTGGCAAAGAGAAAAGAAATCAAGGAAGCTGATGTTGCAAAAGGTGTTGACATGTTTGCCAAAAATAGATTAAAAACAGTGGATGAGGTTGAGAAGTTGTTGGCGGTGTGGATCGATGAAAAACAAATAGCAGGTGATAGTGTTTCCATGCCGATAATTTGTGAAAAGGCAAGGCAGTTGCACGCAGATCTTGTCAAGAAAATGCCTGGAACCAGTGCTGATGCGAGTGATTTTAAGGCCAGCAAAGGCTGGATTGACAGATTTAGGAAACGTAATGGCATACACAGTGTTGTAAGGCATGGTGAGTTTGTGTCTGAATTTAAGGGTTTTGTAGACACTGAAAAATTCAAACCCCAACAAGTGTTTAATTGTGATGAAACAGGCCTCTTTTGGAAGAAAATGCCAAAGAGGACATACATTACTCATGAGGAAAAGGCACTACAAGAACACAAGCCTATGAAAGACACGCTAACTCTCATGTTGTGTAGTAATGCTAGTGGGTATTTTAAAGTGAAGCCTTTACTGGTGTATCACTCTGAAAATCCGGGAGTGTTCAAGAAACATAATGTCAACAAGAATAAATTGTGTGTGTTTTGGAAGTCTAACACTAAGGCATGAGTCACGAAGGCAATTTTCCTGGAATGGTTCACTGGAGTGTTTGGCCCCAGTGTGAAAAAATACCTACAGGAAAAGAAATTGGGACTCAAGGGCCTCCTGGTACTGGACAATGCTCCTGCTCATCCTCACAACTTGGCAGACTATTTGTCTGATGAGTTCAGTTTCATCACAGTGAAGTTCTTGCCTCCTAACACCACTCCTCTCATCCAGCATCCAGCCCATGGACCAGCAGGTCATTTCTAATTTCAAAAAACTGTACACAAAAACAGTGTTTCAAAAGTGCTTTGAAGTGACCTCGGACACTGAGTCGACCCTAAGAGAGTTCTGGAAAGATCACTTCAGTATCCTCCATTGCATAAGCCTTATAGGTAAGGCTTGGGAGGGAGTGACTTCCAGGACTTTAAACTCTGCTTGAAGACAATTGTGGCCAGGTTGTGTCGAACAGAGGGGTTTTGAAGGGTTTGAGGCTGACCCTGACCCTGAAGACCCTGTGCCTGTTGTGGAAGGTATTGTGGCATTGGGCAAATCCCTGGAGTTGGAGGTGAGGGGCAAGGATGTGGAAGAGTTGGTGGAGGACCACAGGGTAGAGCTAACCACTGAAGAGCTGCAAGAGCTTCATCTCCAACAGCATCAGACCACAGTAGAGGAAATTGATTCAAAGGAGGAGGAAGATGGACAGGGTGTGGTGCCTTCTTCACGGATTAAGGAAATTTGTTCAAAATGGAACAATGTGCAAAGTTCTGTTGAATAATTTCACCCTGAGTAAGGTGAAATAAGCCATCTCTGCAACCAGTTCAGTGACAGAGCCATATTGCACTTCAGGAACATGTTAAAGAGGCGCCAGAAACAGAGAACTCTTCACAGTTATTTTGTGCGACAGGGGTCTAGTGACTCTCAAGCTGGTCCTAGTGGCGCTAAAAGACAAAGAAGGGAAGTAACCCCAGAGAGGGACTTGTTACCTGAAGTCCTTATGGAGGGGGATTACCCTTCCAAACACTAAGCCCTCTCCCTGTCCTCCTCCCTATCTTCCAGATGCCACCAAGTCTCTTCAATAAAGATAAGTAAATGTTATTTTAAATGTAAATTTATTATTTCTTGTTATTATGTGTTGTTATTATGTGTTTTGTGTATGTAAAACTATAGTTAATCTTTACAAAATTAATTTTCTGTGAATATTTTTGGGTGTTTGGAATGGATTAATTGTATTTACATTATTTCTTATGTGAAATAATGGTTTGACTTTCAGCCAGTTCAAGTTAAGGCCTAGCTGCTGGAACAGATTACGGCCGATATTCGGGGGTCCACTGTAGATATATCATGTTTCTATGTTATTAATATTGTTTATTATGTCATATTAGATGAATTGTGGTAGATAAATAAGCTGTAGAGTTGATATTAGCATCATATTGAAGCATTTTGTCCTGTCTTCAAACAATAAACTCGCTTCCCTCTCCCCTCCTCCCCATCTGCCATACACCAACAAGAGTCTTCAATAAAGGTACAGTAGAACGTCATTTAGCACGATAGTTACGTTCCTGAAAAAGTCGTGTTAGATAATTTCGTCTTAAATAATTAACAGAACTTATGGGAAAAATAGGGTTACGTTTCTGAGAGTCCCCAAAAAGCCAAACAAGTTTTTTTAGACCAACAGATCTTGCAAAAATTGAAGGCGAATATGTAATTTTAGTTCATTGTCATGATCTATTACTGCTTAAGACTACAAATGCAATAGAAATAATAGTATTTCTTACCTTAAATTGTGGGTAATGATGTTTGTGGATGGTAGTGAAGAGTGGATATGGATGGTGTGGTCCTACTGGGCTGAGGTGGATGCTTGTTGGTTGTCGGTAGAAGTGGATGGTAGAGGTTCTGGTGCTGAAGTCGATGGTTGTATTGCAGTGTGCATAAATTCTGTAATGGATCTCTGGGCTTTTTTATTCTGCATTACATTATACAGCTGACGGTAAGGCATCATCAGCTGGTCTAGACCCCGTTTCAAAGCCCTGCTTCTAGCTTTGTCAGGGTCCTCTTCAGTGAAAAAGTCTGCAACTTTAACAATAATATGGAACTGCTCACATAACTGCTGAAATTCAGCAGGGAAATTACTTGCTGCTGTATGATCAGCTGAAGCACTTTCACCAGAAAACTTAATATTATGTAACTTATTATGCAACTTAAAGTTCTTGAACCAGCCTGTGGTAAACATACACTCGTTTTCAGGCCTGCCTTCCTTATCACACACTGCTTTAAACAACTGTAAGGCCTTTTCCCTAATTAAGAGAAAACTAAGTGGTGCACCTTTCTTTGTTTTTTGTTCGATCCACTCAAGCAACAAGTTTTCAGTTTTATTTAGATGTTGGGACCTACGTGTCATTCTTTTCCTGAGGTCACATTTTGGGTTATTCATTACACAAGCTCGATATTTGCCTCATTCTTCCTAATCGTATGAACTGACGCTTCATTAAGGCCATAGGCCCTCACTTGAA
>WNWK01030570.1:0-23403 GCA_009830355.1 Cherax destructor
GTGAATGTAATTTAAGGGTCTTCAATCTTTCTTCATACATAAGATTTCTAATGCTATGTATTAATTTAGTCATTCTACGCTGAATGTTTTTTAACGAATTTATGTTCATTCTGAAATATGGAGACCAGAACTGAGCTGCGTAATCTACGTGAGGCCTTACTAATGATGTATAAAGCTGTAATATAACCTCTGGACTTCTGTTGCTTACACTTCTTGATATAAATCCCAGTAATCTATTTGCCTTATTACGTACGCTTAGGCATTGCTGTCTTGGTTTAAGGTTGCTGCTTACCATAACTCGCAAGTCCTTTTCGCAATCTGTATGGCTATGTTCTACGTTATTTAACTTATAAGTGTTTGGGTTATGGACACTCCGGAGCTTCAGAACCTTGCATTTATCTACATTGAACTGCATCTGCCACTTTTCTGACCACGAATTAAGTTTGTCTAAATCTTCCTGTAGTTCTATGACATCTATGTTTGAATCAATTATCCTACCTATCTTCGTGTCGTCGGCGAATTTGCTCATATCACTAGTAATTCCCTCGTCAAGTTCATTGATATATATTATAAATAACAACGGGCCTAAGACTGATCCCTGTTGAACAACACTTGTTACAAGTCCCCATTCGGATTTAACCCCATTTATGGACACTGCTTCCTATTGGTGAGCCATGACTCGATCCATAACTGCACTTTTCCTCAATGCCATGAGCTGCCACTTTCTTTAACAGTCTCTGGTGCGGTACTCTATCAAAAGCTTTACTAAAGTCTAAATAAACAATATCGAATTCTTTATCGTGATCAACAGCCTCAAAAGCTTTACTGAAGAAGGTTAATAAATTAGATAGGCAGGAACGGCCCCTAGTGAATCCATGCTGAGTATCATTAATCAAATTATGGTTATCTAGATGGCTTCTAATAATATAAGCTATAATTGACTCTAGTAATTTGCCTACAATTGAGGTTAGGATTATTGGGCGGTAATTTGACGGTAGTGACTTGTCCCCTGCTTTAAAAATAGGAATTACATTAGCCATCTTCCACATATCAGACACTACACCTGTTTGAAGAGATAAATTAAAAATGTTAGATAATGGTTCACAGAGTTCCATTTTGCATTCCTTGGAAAAATCTCATCAGGACCCGGTGATTTATTTTGTTTCAGTCAGTCTAGTTGTTTCATAACCATTTCGCTAGTGACTGTAATATTACATAATTTATCTTCTTCAGGGCCACTGTAAAAATTAATTACTGGGATATTATTAATGTCTTCCTGTGTGAAAACCTAGAAAATAATTATTAAAAATAGAGCACATATCATTCTCCTTGTCAGTAAGAAGCCCAGAGTTATTTTTAAAGGGACATATCTTATCTCTAACTTTTGTTCTATAAACCTGGAAAAAACTTTTTGGGTTAGTTTTTAAATCCCTAGCAACTTTAATTTCATAGTCCCGTTTAGCTTTTCTTATACCCTTTTTAACGTCCCTCTTAATGTCAGTATACTGATTTATAAGATGACCCTCACCTCTATTTATGCGCCTATAAATTCCTTTCTTCTGCCCTAAAAGATATTTGAGCTTATTATTCATCCATTTTGGGTCATTTCTACTTGATCTAATTTCTTTATACGGGATAAATGTTCTTTGGGCAGCCTGTATAGTGTTAAGAAAGCTGTCATATTGTTTAGCTAAACATTCTCTGTAGTACCATAATTATCCCATTATGTCATTTACACTAGTATGAAAGACTTTGCTATTTTACGCTCCCCAAGCATTGGGATACGAACTTAGGAGCAGTGTAGCGCTGTACTAGGTCTAGTTGACGCCAGTCACACCCGCTCACACACCAGTCACACCCGCTCACACACCAGTCACACCCGCTCACACATCAGTCACACCCGCTCACACGCCAGTCACACCCGCTCACACACCAGTCACACCCGCTCACACACCAGTCACACCCGCTCACACACCAGTCTATCATACAATTAAATGTACCCAAAGTTCTCGCTTCAATCACGCTCTCTATAAGTTTGTTCCATATATCTACAACTTTATTGCCAAATCAGTGCTTTCCTATATAATTTCTAAATCTATATTTGTCCAACTTGAATACATTATTGCAAGTCTTGTCTTGGTTAGATATTTTCAGAGAGTTATTTATATCCCCTTTATTTATTCCGGTTTTTCATTTGTACACTTCAGTCATAATCCTCCCTGATTCTACTCGTATCCCTTATCCTTTCTAAATCTAAATTTGTCCAACTTGAATCCAGTGCTGAGAGTCCTTTCTTTGCCAGATATTTTCAACAAGCTATTTATATTCGTTTTTGTTCCATTTTTACACTTCATTAATATACCCATTCTAGAAATGTCTTTCCTGTGAGTGCAAATTCAGTGCTTTCAGCTTATGTTCGTAGGAAAGCTCTGTGATACATTAACACAGATATATATATATAATTGAAGTATAACTAGAAAACTTTTATTATTTATTCTTCTTTATATAAAGTCAAGATTTATACTCACTGTATTCTTGGCTTTAAATTTCAGCTATTCAGAACTCCTTAATCTTTTTTTTTTTTTTTGCTTTCTGTTGAACTAAGATATACATTATTTAGCTTATAAGTCCCAAGGATTTTTATTTTCCTAGGATTACAACCTTATATTTGCCAGCACTAAACTCGCTTATGTTACTATTTATTCCCTCATCTATGTTGTATGTGTAGATTGTGAACAACAGTAGTCCCATTACTGACACCCAGAGCAAAGCACTTGCGTCGGGTCCCCGTTTATCATTATATTAATGATGTACAATGCCTATAAGTATACGAGAAAGATATATATGCAACAATTTAGTATCTAAATTGACGAGACGTGTCGCCTGCACAGCAGGCTTCTTCAGTCGATATAAAGGAGTGATTTAAATAGTGGAGACAACAGAAAGGCAGATATGAAGTGATCAGTCCCTCAGGCTTGGTCAGTGTTTGTGTCCAAAACTTCGATCACCGTGACGCTGAAGTATGCTGCACCACTTTACCATTTATGCAAACTCTCTCTTGCCTATCGATCAACTATGCCTCGACCCAAGAGATAACTTCTCCTATATTCTCTTTGTATACTTTCCTCCAATACTCTCCTATACTCTTTTCCTATACTCTCCTTCTATACTATCCTCCTATTCTCTCCCCCTATACTCTCCTCCTAAACTCTCCTCCTATACTCTCCTCCTATACTCTCCTTCTATATTCTCTCCTATTCTCTCCTCCTAAACTCTCCTCCTATAATCTCTTCCTATACACTCCTATACTCTCCTTCTATACTCTCCTCCTATAATCTCCTATACATTCCTCTTGTACTCTCCTATACTCTGGTCCTATACCAATTTCCAATTCTCTCTTCCTATACTCTGGTCCTATACTATCTTCCAATACTCTCTTCCTATACTCTAGTCCTATACAATCTTCCAATACTCTCTTCCTATACTCTCCTATACATTACTTTTGTACTCTCCTCCTATACTCTCCTCCTATACTCTGGTCCAATACTCTCTTCCTATATTGTCTTCCCATAATCTCTTGCTATACTATCTTCCTATACACTCCTTTTATACACTAATATACTCTCCTCCTATATACTCCTGTACTCTCCTATATTTCCTTCTATACTTTTCTATGTAGACCTCTGTCAAAGGTCATAATGACATTCATATACACCTCAAATAACTTAGCTAAAAAAAAATTAGTATTTTCGTAATGTAACAACACTCATTTGTAAAACCTAGCTGAAATTTATTGATCAAATTACATTTTTCAATGCGGCCTCAGACTGCCTTCCCACTTACAGACTTCATTATTTTATCCACAATAGATGTTAGGCTGACTGGTCTACAATGTGAAACTGCAGATCTGTCTCCCACTTTGTAATTGCGAATCACATTTACCACTTTCCTCCTAACCAACATGATGCCCATTTATAATAATTTGTTGAATATACTAGATAATGTTTTCTTAGATTCCTCCTTACATTGCTTTAGAGTTCTTGAAAACAGCTCGTTAGGTGTTTTGTTTGTTTCAATCTGTCTAACTGTCTGAGGAGCGTGTCTATTGTGACTTTGATCTTGCATATTTTTTGTTTCGTCCTGGCCAGTTTAATGTTGATTTCTGGGAAGTGTTAAAATTGACACTCATTCCTCTGTCACTAACAGTAAGCTGACCTGAGTTAAATTTAGTTGGGGCTATTTTTTCGTTAATGTTATTCTTATATACCTGAAAGAAACCCTTTCTGTTGGTGTTTGATTCGATTGTTACTTCACTTTTATATTCACTTTTGGCGTTTTGTTTTATTTTTGATCTTCTTATATTGAATATTTTTGTCAGGTAACTCTCTCCTCAGATCCTCTTTTCAATGCCTCTCTTTCAAGTTGAACCTTATGTGTTTATTAGGAATATATGAGGCTATATATGCTTTGGTTTTATTATTATAATAAAAACTAAGCGCTAAACCCATCAGAGTCGTACAGAGCTGAAAATGCTTTGGAAAACGTAATGTTAGCAACCCTCACCACCATCTATTCGGCGTCCCACAAGGTAATCCCTAGTGATACCTGTCACTTTGATGCGAGAACAAACATCCAGACCAAAAAGCTTTACAGCATCAAAAGCATATATAAGTTAGTGTTGGTAATGAAACCTGGCCGTAACTCATGAAGCAACATCACTGTTCTCAGGAAATGGAGAGTGAGAACTTGGCTAATTGTTTATTGTTACTTAGCGTCTCTGGCACGAGTACTGCACCAGCCAGCCAGTGCTGAAGTCTTGCCTTACATCGTGGTTCACCTGCAAGTTTGACCTCATTATGTTCTTGTTATTTCTGAAAGATTCCAGGGAAAGTCAAAACGTTTCAAGGAAACCACCACGACTCCGTAGCCCCACTTGGGTGCATGCCTGCTATGAATAAATATTCCTAGTTAGGAATATGCCTCTTCAGGAATATACCTGGTAAAGAACATATCCGGCTGGGAATATACTTGGATAAGAATATGCTTGACCAGGAATATGCCTGGATAGGAATATACCTGGTCAGAAACATTCCTCGCTACTTATATTGGAGGACTGGTAGTCTTGTCACCAAGTCATTACTACGACATCCACTGTCTTCTTACGTAAGAAAAATGTCTCAGAAACACTACCCTTAACTTCTTCGTTGTAAAGAAATGTATTTCAGATATTAACACATCTCTGCAACGATTTCCTATCGATCATCAGACAGCTCTTCACACACTGCAGTCTGGCAGTGTGAAGAGCTATCTAGCAAGTTCTCGCTCGCTAGATGGCAGCCAGGTTGCTGTGTGAGAATTATCGTACGTGTGGAGCGCTTGGCTCACACAGTAATCTTATGTAGGATCATATAGGATTGTCGTTGAACCTGCCTAAAATGAAAACAGGATAGGGAGAGAATGATAGAGAAAAAGAGACAGACAGACAGACAGATAGACAGACAAAAAAACAGACAGACGGACAGAGAGAAACACGGAGATAGACCCAGACACACAAACACAGATACATGAATCTAAACACATGGACACAGACACACGAACCTAAACAGGAAGTGGAATAGTCTGGCAAGTGAGGTACTGGAGGCAAGAACCATACATAGCTTTAAGACGAGGTATGATAAAGCTCATTGAGCAGGGAAAGAGAGAGAACCTAGTAGCGATCAGTGAAGAGGCGGGGCCAGGAGCTGAGTCTCGACCCCAGCAACCACAAATAGGAGAGTACAAATAGGTGAGTACACAGACACAGGCACACGAGCCTAAACACACGGACACAGACACACGAGCCTAAACACACGGACACAGACACACGAGCCTAAACACACGGACTCAGACACACACAAAAAAATGACACAGACACTCAATGAGACACATACACAGATAAAGACACAAACACACAGATATAGAAACACAGAGACATTCACAGACACACAGATAAATAGACAGACAAACACACACAGATAGACAGACAGACACACACACACACACACACACACACACGTACCGGAGGGTGTATCTGGACTGGGACAGAACACGAGAAGAAAAGCAGAAACTGAAAGAGAGGGTACAAAGAGGAAAGAAGGAAAGAGAGGTGAAGATGGAGATGGACAGAACTCAGACTCAGGAGGAAGCTCAAATACAACCTCCCTCACAGTCACCACAGAAGCTCCCCAACCAGGACAACCCCAATGCAATCAAACATTCTAACCCAAAACACTCATGCCATAACCAATGCTCCTACCCACCTCATTACAAACTCCACCTTCACACCAACCATTCATAGTTCCTCATAAGGTCTCCCGCTTTCCCAACCCCAACGTACCCCCCAGACTACAGTTTTAGAAAAGAAGTTGAAGGTTTCGTATACAAATGCAGCTGGAATAACAAATAAATGTGAGGAGTGGCATGAAAGAATCAAGGAGACATCCCCAGACATAATAGCACTCACAGAAACGAAACTCACCAGGATGATAACAGATGCAATCTTTCCACCCGGATATCAAATCCTCAGGAAAGATAGAGGGAGCAGAGGGGGAGGAGGAGTTGCACTGCTCATTAAGAAAGGGTGAGGATTTGAGGAAATGGAAGGAATGGATGGAATGGGCGAAAGGGACTACATAGTAGGAACAATCCAGTCTGAGGGCCATAAGGTGGTAATTGCTGTAATGTACAACCCGCCACAGAACTGCAGGAGGCCAAGAGAAGAATACAACGAGAGCAACAGAGCAATGGTAGACACACTAGCCGAGGTAGCCAGAAGAGCCCACATGGGGAGAGCAAAGTTACTAGTTATGGGTGATTTCAATCACAAGGAGATTGATTGGGAAAACCTGGAGCCCCATGGGGGTCCTGAATCATGGAGAGCCAAGATGATGGATGTGGTACTGGAAAACCTCATGCATCAACATGTTAGAGACACTACCAGAGAGAGAGGTGGGGATGATCCAGCAAGACTGGACATAGTATTCACCTTGAGTAGTTTGGACATTGAGGATATCACGTACGAAAGGTCCCTTGGAGCTAGTGATCATGTGGTTCTGTGTTTTGATTATATAGTTGAGCTACAAGTGGAGAGGTGAGCAGGAATAGGACGGAAAAAAACGAAACTACAAAAGGGGGGAACTTCCTACAAGACGTTCAGTGGGAGAGAGAATTGGCATGCAAATCAGTAAAAAAAAATGATGGACTATGTGACAACAAAATGCAAGGAGGCAGAGGAGAGGTTTGTTGCCAAGGGAAACAGAAGTAATGGGAAGACCAGAACGAGTTCTTGGTTCACCCAAAGGTGTAGGGAGGCAAAAACTAAGTGCACAAGTGAATGGAAAAATTACAGAAGACGATTAGCTGAAGAGCCAGAAACGAATATGCACAGGTAAGAAGGGAGGCTCAGCGACAATACGAAAATGACATAGCATCAAAAGTCAAGTCTGATCCGAAGCTGTTGTATAGCCACATCAGGAGGAAAACAACAGTCAAGGACCAGGTAATCAGGCTGAGGAAGGAAGGTGGGGAGTTCACAAGAAAAGACCAAGAGGTATGTGAGGAGCTCAACATGAGATTTAAAGAAGTATTTACAGTGGAGACAGGAAGGACTCCAGGAATTCAGAATAGGGAGGTACACCAACAATTGCTGGATGAAATACACACAACCGACGAGGAGGTGAAGAAGCTGCTATGTGAACTTGATACCTCAAAGGCGTTGGGACCAGACAACATCTCTCCATGGGTCCTTAGAGAGGGAGCAGAGATGTTGTGTGTGCCACTAACAAAAATCTTCAACACATCCATTGAAACTGGGCAACTACCTGAGGTGTGGAAGATGGCAAATGTAGTCCCAATTTTTAAGAAAGGAGACAGACACGAGGCATTAAACTACAGACCTGTGTCACTGACGTGTATAGTATGCAAAGTCATGGAGAAGATCATCAGGAGGAGAGTGGTGGAACACCTAGAAAGACACAAGCTTATAAATGACAACCAGCACGGTTTCTGGGAAGGAAAATCCTGTGTCACAAACCTACTGGAGTTTTATGACAAGGTATCAGAAGTAAGACACGAGAGAGAAGGGTGGGTTGACTGCATTTTCTTGGACTGTAAGCAGGCCTTCGACACAGTTCCTCACAAGAGGTTAATGCAAAAGCTAGATGATCAGGCACACGTAACAGGAAAGGCACTGCAATGGATCAGAGAATATCTGACAGGGAGGCAACAACGAGTCATGGTACGTGACGAGGTGTTGGAGTGGGCACCTGTGACGAGCGAGGTTCCACAGGGGTCAGTCCTAGGACCTGTGCTGTGTTTGGTATATGTGAATGACATAACGGAAAGGGTAGACTCAGAAGTGTCCCTGTTTGCAGATGACGTGAAGTTAATGAGAAGAATTAAATCAGTCGAGGATCAGGCAGGACTATAAAGAGACCTGGACAGGCTACAAGCCTGGTCCAGTAACTGGCTCCTTGAACTTAACCCTGCCAAATGCAAAGTCATGAAGATCGGGGAAAGACAAAGAAGACCGCAGACAGAGTATAGTCTAGGTGGCCAAAGACTGCAAACATCACTCAAGGAAAAAGATCTTGGGGTGAGTATAATACAGAGCACATCTCCTGAGGCCCACATCAATCAGATAACTGCTGCAGCATACGGGCGGCTGGCAAACCTAAGAATAGCGTTCCAATACCTGACTAAGGAATCGTTCAAGACTCTGTATACCATATACGTCAGGCCCATACTGGAGTATGCAGCAACAGTTTGGAACCCACACCTGGTCAAGAACGTCAAGAAATTAGAGAAAGTGTAAAGGTTTGCAACAAGACTAGTCCCAGAGCTAAGGGGATTGTCCTACGAAGAAAGGTTAAGAGAAATCGGCCTGACGACACTGGAGGACAGGAGGATTAGGGTAGACATGATAACGACTAAGTAAGTAAATAAGTAAGTTTATTCAGGTATACACAAATACAGTTACATAGATCATCAAACATAGCAGCATATGTGTAGAGAACCTAGGATAACCCAAAAAAGTCAGACAGAGTGACTTATTTCCATTGGGGTCCCTTAAAATACTGGGAGGAATAGATAAGGTGGACAGAGACAAGATGTTCCAGAGAGGGGACACAGAAACAAGGGGTCACAATTGGAAGTTGAAGACTCCTATGAGTCAAAGGGATGTTAGGAAGTATTTCTTCAGTCATAGAGTTGTCAGGAAGTGGAATAGCCTAGAAAGTGACGTAGTGGAGGCAGGAACCATACATAGTTTTAAGACGAGGTTTGATAAAGCTCATGGAGCAGGGAGAGAGAGGACCTAGTAGCAATCAGTGAAGAGGCGGGGCCAGGAGCTATGACTCGACCCCTGTAGCCACAAATAGGTGAGTACACACACACACACATACACATACACACACACACACACACACACACACACACACACACACACACACACAAACAAACAAACAAACAAACTCAAAGGAAAGATTCACGCCAAGCGTAAGAGAAGAAACAGGAAAGCAAAGAGAGAGAGAGACCCGTGGTTTAACGAGGTATGTAGAGAGGCCCGAGGAGGAGTAAGATAACTTAGAAATATTGCTCAAATCAAACCAGACGGAACCGAGAAACAAGTAGGAGAGCCAGAAACGAATACAAAAGAAAGACAGTTCGAAAATAACATTTCATCAAAGACCAAAACCGTACCAAAGTTACTCCACAGCCACATAAGGAAAATAAACAATGGTGAAGGACCAGGAGAATAATAAGCTGAGAAAGGGAAGCCACCAGAGAATGACAGAGAAGTGTTGAGCCAAAAATAAAAAAAAATAAAAGAGGTCTTTACGGAAGGAAGTGGAGAGGTACTGGTAGGCGTTCTAGTCAAAACAGATTAACAAGTATTGGAGAGAATCATCACAACATTGGACGTGATAAGACTAATAGAGCAATGAGACCAGACAATATATCTCCACCAGAGCTGAGAAGAGCAAAACAATGATGTAATTCAAAGTATTCAATCTCTCCAATCAGAACAGCTGCCAGAAAATTAGAAAAGGTACTGACTTACAGACCAATATCTCTAACCTGCATTCTGTCAAGAGCTCTGAAAAACAGTAAGTAAGGAAAGCATTCGGGACACTTGGGGAGAAGAAAATTCTTTACAGAAAACCAACATGGAAGCGCTTTCAAGTTTCTGAATTCTTCAACAGAATAACAAAGACAAAACAAGAAAGACAGAGATGGTGGATTGCATCTTTTGACACAATATCACACCAGAGATTAATCCAGAAATTAGAGAAACAAGCAGAGTTTAAAGGCAGAGTGCTACAGTGAATGACAGAAAGCAAAGGAACAGTACAGGATGAATCATCCGTATGAGAGAAAGGACTGGGTTCCACAAGGATCGTTGTTAGGACCCCTACTGTTTACCCACTGCCTCACGAACTTCCCCCACACTCACAACTGGCTCTCTTCAGCACTCCTGCAAGATGCGTGTTATTCCTCTTTGCCCTATACACGAAATCACAGCTTCCCTGTCTTCATCAACATTTAACAACTCCCCTCAAAATATTCCCTCCATCTTCCCGATACTCTAACTCCTCCATTTAATAACTCTCATCTCCTATTTTAACTGTCAA
The DNA here is from genome assembly GCA_009830355.1 of Cherax destructor. NCBI lineage: Eukaryota > Metazoa > Arthropoda > Malacostraca > Decapoda > Parastacidae > Cherax > Cherax destructor. The sequence continues at coordinate 10,671 of WNWK01030570.1, forward strand.
ATCCATTTGTTCCCAAGGCTTCCTCAACTTATTAATCTCACTCCAAAACTTTTTCTTATTTTCAACAAAATTTGTTGATAATATCTCACCCATTCTCTCATTTGCTCTCTTTTTACATTGCTTGACCACTCTTAACCTCTCTTTTTTCTTCATATACTCTTCCTCCTTGCATCACTTCTACTTGTAAAAACCTCTCATATGCTAACTTTTTCTCCCTTACTACTCTCTTTAAATCATCATTCCACCAATCACTCTTCTTCCCTCCTGCACTCACTTTCCTGTAACCACAAACTTCTGCTGAACACTCTAACACTACATTCTTTAACCTACTCCATACATCTTCGACCCCATTGCCTACCACTCACTATCCATCTATCCTCCAATAGCTGTTTATATCTTACCCTAACTGCCTCCTTTTAGTTTATAAACCTTCAAATCTCTTACTTACTGCTTCTATTTTCCTTGTATCCCATCTACCTTTACTCCCAATTTTAGCTACAAGACTATTGTTCAGTAAACAGTGTTAACAATAAGACTATTATTGTTAGGCAACCAGTGTTACTAATAAGACTATTATTGTTCATTAGTCAGTGTTACTAACAAGACTATTATTGTTCAGTAGTAAAAAGTGATCTTGATATATCTGTGGCCCCTCTATATACATGTACATCCTGAAGTCTACTCAACAGTCTTTTATCTACCAATACATAGTCCAACAAACTACTGTCATTACGCCCTACATCATATCTTGTATACTTATTTATCATCTTTTCTTTAAAATATGTATTACCTATAACTAAACCCTTTCTATACAAAGTTCAATCAAAGGGCCCCCATTTTCATTTACACCTGGCAAATCTCAAACTTACCTACCACACCCTCTCTACATGTTTCTATACTTTAGTACTTATAATCCCTACTACAATTACTCTCTCACTTGGTTCAAAGGTTCCTATACATCTGCTTAACATCTCCCAAAATCTCTCCCTCTACACTCCTCTCTTCTCCAGGTGCATACACGCTTATTATAACCCACTTTTCGTATCCGACCCTTATTTCTTTAATCCACATAATCCTTGAATTTACATTTATATTACCTTCTCCTTCCATAACTGGTCCTCAACATTATTGCTACCCCTTCCTTAGCTCTAACTCTCTCAGATACTCCTGACTTAATCCCATTTATTTCTCCCCACTGAAACTCGCCTACCCCTTCAGCTTTGTTTCGCTTAGGGGCCAGGACATATCCAACTTCTTTCATTCATAACATCAGCAATCATCTCTTTCTTATCAACCGCACTACATCCACGCACATTCAAACATCCCAGTTTTATAAAGCTTTTCTTATTCGTTTTTTTAGTAAATGTACAGGAGAATGGTTACTAGCCCATTGCTCCCGGCATTTTAGTCGCCTTGATACTTATCACCCATGGCTTACGAAGGAAGAATCTTTTCCACTTCCCATGGACAATAGAGGAAATAAAGAAGAACAAGAGCTATTAAGAAAAATAAGAAAAACATAGATGTGTGTATGTATATATATGCATGTGCATGCCTGTGTAGTGTTACCTACTTGTAAGTAGAAGTAGCTAGATATATCTGTTATCCAACGTGTTTATGAGACACAAAAAGACACCAGCAATCCTACCATCATGTAAAAACAGTTTCAGGTTTCTGTTTCACAGTCACCTGGCAGGACGATAAAGTGTTCTCTCTCTGGGTGGTTGCTGTCTACCAACCTGGCTAGACTTATTGGTCTATATTTCAGTTAAGGACCTGTCACCTGCCTTGTAAATAGGTATTACATTTTGCCCTTTTCCACTTGTCTGGCACTATGCCAGTTTGTAGTAATATATTGAAAAGACGGCTAAAGGTTTGCTAAGTTCCTCTTTACATTCCTTTAAAACTCTTGCAAACAGTTCATCAGGGCCTGGGGATTTGTTAGGGTTTTAATTTCTATTTGTCTGAGGACCATGTCACTAGTTACCCCAATCGAGCATAGTCTATTATCTTCCTGTTCTACATAATTTATTATTTCTTCTGGAATTCCGCTAGTATCTTCCTGAGTAAAAAACTGAGAGGAAGTAAGTATTGAAAATTCTCCACATATCCTTATCACTGTGCGTGATCTGTCCTGGAGTTACTCTTAAGGGGCCTATCTTGTCCCTAATCTTACTTGCATACCTGAAAGAATTCTTTGGGTTAGTCTTCGAATCCCTTGCGACCTTAGCCTCATAATCCCATTTTGCTTTTCTTATTCCTTTTTTATTTCTCTCTTTAACTGAAAATATTGATTTCTTATCTGTCCATCCCCTCTTTTTGATACGCCTATATATGCCTCTTTCGACCAATGAGATGTTTTAATATATTGTTCATCCATTTAGGATCATTTTTGTTAGATCTAATTTCCCTACTTGGAACAAAAGTTGTCTGGGCAGCTAGAACTACGCTCAGGAAAACGTCATATTGACAACCAAACCACCTACCTGACCCATAGTCAGGTCATCCCAATTTAGCCTGCCTAGGTAATTCTCAGCCCCATGAAGTCGGCTACACGAAAGTCTGGAACAGAGACTTGATTGCAGTTACCTGCAATTCCATGATATATTAAAACTAAGTGATTTGTGACGTTTCCCAAGCTCTTCATTAACCTCGAGATTATTAATTAGTGATTCTTGTTAAAGAACTAAATCATGTTGTTACCTCTAGTTTTTTCTGTCACAAACTGTTTTAAAAACAATCCTGAACCGTATCAAGAAAGTCACTAGACTAAGATTACCTGTCACATTGTTCCAATCAATTTGTCTAAAGTTAAAATTCCCATTAACACAACATTTTCATATCTAGACGCATTATGAATTTTGTCCCATAGCAGCTTACTGCACTCCTATCCAGGCTTGGGGGCCTGTAAATCACAACAATTTAAATGGAATATTCAAATGGCTTCAGAAAGAAATCTAAATATTCTTCCTGAAGCCTTTTATCCACTTCTCCGAGGCAATGGGTCCTTAATACTTACACCAGAGGTGGACCCCATCCTATATATATATATATAGTGAGGTACCACCAGAACTTGCTAGGACCCATCCCCAGAGAAGACAATAAACGTACCTCAGGGTGGCAACAAAACACTCCCTGATTTCACAGTTAGTAGCTTCAGATGCAGGATTTCATTCAACTTCATGTGGTATAGGGTAGCATTGAAGCCACTAGTGTGCGCTAAAACAACATAGGTTTGAATTCTATGCTAGTCGCAATGTTGTTATTGGACAAATACCACTTGTTCGTGGTTTCAATAATATATATATATATATATATATATATATATATATATATATATATATATATATATATATATATATATATATATATATATATATATATATATATATATATATATATATATATATATATATATATATATATATATATATATATATATATATATACTATATATACTATATATATAGCAGTAAATTTCATCATATTTAATGGCTTTGTCTTTCATTTCGTCCAGTGTTGTGTCGATTCCAGATTAAGCCCCCGCCGGGGTTGTAAAGTCAACTAAAATGCGGAACAATGGCTAGTAACCCCTTTCCTGTATAGCTTACTAAAAAGAAAAAAAAGAAAACCGTCAAAGTGGGATGTTTGAATGTGCGTGGATGTTGTGCGAATGTAAGAAAGAGATGATTGTAGATGTTATGAATTTAAAAGAAGCTTTGGGTGTCCTGGTTTAAGTGAGACAGCTGAAGGGGGTAGGAGAGTTTCAGTGGGGAATAAATAGGATTAGATCAGGATTTCAAATAGAGTTAGAGCTAAAGAAGGAGTGGCAATAATGTTGAATAACGTTATGGCAGGCAAAGAAGGAATATAAATGTATAAATTCAAGGATTATGTGGAGTAAAAATAAAGGTTGGATGTGAAAAATGGGGTTTTAGTAAGTGTTTATGCACCTGGAGAAGAAAGAAGTGTAGAAGAGAGAGAGAGATTTTGGGAAATGTTGAGTGAGGGGTGGGGAGTTTTGAACCAAGTGAGAGAGAATTGTTGTTGGGGATCTTAATGCTAAAGGGTAAAAATGTTGTGAGGGAGTAGTAGGTAAATTTGGGGTGCCAGGGTAAATGTAAATGGGGAACCATTAATTGAGCTATGTGTAGAAAGAGGTTTGGTAATAAGTAACACATATTTTATGAAAAAGAGGATAAATAAATATACAAGGTATGATATAGCACGTAAGGAAAGTAGTTTGTTGGATTATGTATTGTGATAAAAGGTTGATGGGTAGGCTTCAGGATGACATGTTTATAGAAGGGCAACGGATATATCAGATCATTATTTGGTTGTAGCTACAGTTAGAGTAAAAGGTAGATGGACAAAAAGAAAATGGCAACAGCAAGTAAGAGAGAGGTAAAAAATGTATAAACTAAGGGAGGGGGGAAGTTAGGTGAGATATAAGCAACTATTGGCAGAAAGGTGGGATGCAAAGTATGAGTAGTGGGGGTTGAAGAGGGGTTGGGATAGTTTTAAATGCAGTATTAGGAATGTGGGGCAGAGTTTGTGGCTATAGGAGGGTGGGTGCAGGAGGAAAGAGGAGTGGAGTGGTGGAATGAAGAAGTAAAGGGTGTGATAAAAGAAAAAAAAGGTAGTTTATGAAGGTTTTTCAAAACAGAAGTGTTAATAGAAGAGCAGAGTATATGGAGAGTAAAAAAAGGTGAAGAGAGGGTGAGAGAGTGAAAAAGAAGAGCGGATGAAAGAATGGGAGGGCTCTGTAAAGAAATTTTGCTGAAAACAAAAAAAATTTTGGGAGGAGATAAACAAGGTAAGAAAGCCTAGGAACAAATGGATTTGTCAGTTAAAAACAGAGTGGGGGAGTTAGTAGATGGGGAGCTGGAGGTATTGGGTAGATGGCGGGAATATTTTGAGGAACTTTAAATGTCGATAAAAAAAGGGAGGCGTAATTTCATGTACTGGCCAGGGAGGTACAACATCGTTTAGGAGTGAAGAAGAGCAGGATTGAGGTGGGAGGTGCGTGAGGCATTACGTAGAATGAAAGGGGGTAAAGAGCTGGAATGATGGGATCAGGACAAAATGTTAAAAGCAGGGGGATATAGTGCTGGAGGTTGGTTTTTTTGTTTAATAAATGTATGAAAGAGGGGAAAGCCTGGGATTCAGAGAGCATGTATAGTTCCTTTATATAAAGGAAGGGGATAAAAGAGAGTGAAAAAATTATAGGGGAATAAGTTTACTGGGTATACCAGGTAAAGTGTATGGCAGGGTTATTATTGAAAGAATTAGAGGTAAGACAGAGAGTAGGATTGCAGATGAGCAAGGAGGCTTTAGAGTGGGTAGGGGATTGTAGATCAAGTGTTTACAGTGAAGCATATATGTGAACAGTATTTAGATAAAGTAGAGAAGTTTTTATTGCATTTATGGATTTAGAAAAGGCATATGATAGAGTGGATAGGGAGCAATGTGCAAATGTTGCAAGTGTATGGAATAGGTAGTAAGTTACTGAAGGCTGTAAAGAGTTTTTAAAGGAGGATAGTGAGGCTCAGGTTAGGGTGTGTAGGAGAGAGGGAGATTATTTCCCAAAAGTAGGTCTTAGACAGGGATGTGTAATGTCACCATGGTTGTTTAATATATTTATAGATGGGGTTGTAAAGAAGTAAATGCAGGGTGTTGGGAGAGGGGTGGGACTAAATTATGGAGAATTAAATCAAAATGGGAGTTGACACAGTTACTTTTTGCTGATGATACTGTGCTTATGGGAGATTCTAAAGAAAAGTTGCAAAAGGTTAGTGGACGAGTTTGGGAGAGTGTGTAAAGGTAGAAAGTTAAAAGTGAACATAGATAAGAGTAAGGTGATGAGGGTATCAAACGATTTAAATAAAGAAAATTGATATCACATTGAGAGAGGGATTATGGAAGTAAATGTTTTCAGATATTTGGAGTTGAGTGTCAGCGGATGGTTTATGAAGGATGAGGTTAACCATAGAATTGATGAAGGAAAAAGGTGAGTGGTGCATTGAGGTATCTGTGGAGACAAAAACGTTATCCATGGAGGCAAAGAAGGGAATGTACGAAAGTATAGTGGTACCAACACTCTTATATGGGTGTGAAGCATGGGTTGCAAATGCTGCAGCGAGGAGGAGGCTGAGCAGGGGATGTCCTGTTAAGGGGAATGTGGGTGTAAATATTATGCAGAAATTCGGGAAAGTGGAAATTAGGGGAAGGGTGGAGTTACTAAAAGTATTTGTCAGAGGGTAAGAGGGGGTTGGGTGGTTTGGTCATTTAGGGGAATGGATAAAATAGAATGACTTGGAGAGCGTATAAATTTTAGGGAAGGAAGGCGGGGGGGGTCTCCAGAAAAGGTTTGGGGGGAAGGGGAAAAGGGGTTTTTTGGGGGGAGGGCTTGGGCTTTCCCGAAGCATTTTGAGCAGATAGGAGTGAATAGCAAAGGTTTTGGGACTGACGACTGTTGGAGTGTGAGCAGGAACATTTTGGGAAGGGGTTCAGGGGAAAACCCGTTAATTGATTTAGTTGGATTGAGTCCGGGGAAAAGGGGAAATACAATGCCTGCCTTTTTAAAGGAGGGGGGCTGGATGTGACAGCGGGAGGGACTATTCTCAGCTGTTATCTGAGCCCTCTGCAAAGACAGTGATTATGTATGGGGGTGGGAAAGTGTTGAATGAGATGAAAGTATTTTCTTTGGGGATTTTTTTTTTTTTGGGTCACCCTGCCTCGGTGGGAGACGGCCGACTTGTTGAAAAAATAATAATAATAATAATAATAATATTAATAAAATAATAAAAATTCTTTATTTACTGCAAGTACATATAAAGGTATACAAACAATAGCTGACATAGATAGAAACCCCCTTTGTTATGTTGAGCATTTCCGCAAATTGGCCCTTTGTCCCAGGATGCGACCCACACCAGTCGATAAACTCCTAGGTACCCTTTTTACTGATGGGTGAACATGACAACCGGTGTAAAGAAACACGCCCAATGTTTCACCCGCTCTGGAATCGAACCCACACCCTCGCCGTGTGAAGAAAAGGCTTCAGCGACTAATTAGTCAATATCAATTACAGGAAGCTTCGGTTTACACCGTCTTCACTTCATTCATTCGTCATTTATTCAAACTGCCTACAAAAATATATTGACCACTCACTATAAGCTAAGTTCGAAAAATTTTTATATAAGTAAGCATGTGTCTACTGTATATGCATTTTTAGGCTCAATGTGAGTAAAGACAAAGTCAAAATTTATTTATATGCAAAAACTACATTTTATAATTTGTTATGTACAAAGAAAATACTATCATGCCGGGAATTTCTGCCCCGGCATGATAGTCATCAGAAATATGAATGGCCTCAAACATGAGGTAAAACGGACTTGGGTTGAAGTTCTTTAGTAGATTTAGGATTGACGTGTTTTTTTTTTAAGAACACAATTATAGGACTGGGAAGAGTTGTCATAAAGGGTTATCAACTGTTTGTAGGTAAGACAGTTTGTTTGAAAGGAGTGGGGGTGGGGTTAGGGGTGGGAGCCCCTTTTACTCTGAGTTCATGGGAGGTGGGGAGAGGTAGGGTTTTAAAGGTAGATGGGACGTGGGGTGAACCAGATATCCTTTATTTTTTTTTTATAATTTTATTTGGAAAGCCGTATATATATACAAATTCCCACATCTCACACATGCACATCTCTCTCACCAAACCCATGCGCACTAAAGAAGCCTTTGACGCCACAGCATCATGTAAAAACCTAAACATGAACTCCCGATCCCTAGACCTCAGCTTCAAGCCCTTTAATCTCCCCCATATCTCTGCCCAACCATATAGGATATATCGACGCGCATTCTATCACCTGGTGAGATCTCCCAAAAATACCTAGCCTACCAACCGAGATGTCCATCAAACTCCTTAATATGTCCTTACAGTATACCGAGAGACCTGTCATCCCACCATTCACTCATCTCTCGGAGTACCCCCCTCACTCCTTCATCCCCCGACCTGCCTAATCCACCCTCCGCACCAGACAACATTTGAGTGTACAAGCCCAACAGTCTACGTTCTAACCAAATTAATCCCAAACCACCCAATTTCACACTGTTGCGTACAACATTACGCCTACCCAATGCCTTTTACTAGCCCACATACTTAAAACCATTCGTTCCAGAACCTCCACGTCAGCCTGTAATGAAGGGAATATGGCAGCTACATACCACAGCTTACTATAAACCATACTATTCACTATTATTACCCTCTGTCTCAAAGTAACTTCTTCACTCTTCAAACCTGCAGTAGGTCAGTCACCCCTGTATCACCCTACGTGAATTCAATTCTCTTGCCAAACGACGATCCTTCATAAATTCCACCCCATATCCTCACACTTGAAACGCGTGCCACCTGACTTCTGCCCAATGTCCCTCCACCTAAGTACCTACCTCCAATAATTTTGTCTTACTATCGTTTATTCTCATCCCAGTTGCTCCACAAAAACACACGTACAATGTCCCCCACATTTACCAGCCCCCTGCCCGAACCCACAAGCACCGGGGGGTTTTCTTCCAAAACCCTACGATGCCTGTGCTTTTTTTGCCTCAACAACATTCATCCACCCCCCCTACCTCAATTAATCTGAAAAAGGGATCCTGTAAACACGAAAATTTTTCTGCAAAAAGGGGACAACCCTGCCGAAACCCCAATTGGAACCAAACCCCCAATCTACCTTTCCCACCTGTACTCTGACACACGCCCCCATACAACCCTCTCAACCCACTTCAAAATTTTCCTTCCCTAAAACCCTGCCTTCTCATTATGTCATACAGCACACCCCTTTCCCCACACTATCATATGCACCCTTCCAATCTAAAGCCAAAACACCTCCTTTCCCATGCGCAACATAATTTTTAAATTTCCCCAAGACTTTTTAAACCACAATCCTACCGGGTATTCCACCTTCCCCCTCTGCAATCCCCTTTCCCCCAACACTTTCTTTATTCTATTACCTAGTATTTTAGCCAATATTTTAAAAGTCCACATTCATTGGGAATTATGGGCCTATAATTACTCAGAGAATCCTCCCCCCCCCCTTCCCCTGACTAAAACTACAACCCCATTACTACTTTCCCCCTTCCCCCCCCCCCGGCAGACTTCATACAATTTATCAAGCACACTAGACAGTCCCCATCCATCCCAACCTTCCTTAAAATTCATTTGGAATACCATTTATTCCGGGGAAACCCCCCTTACTCAACCCATCCACTGCTACCCACCCTCCCCCCTCACTAAAACACCTCCCATAGCCTTTTATCCCCCCTCCTCCAATTTTTGAACCCCTCCAAAAGGAGATTCCTATACTCCAACCCCACATCCACACTACTCATAAACGTGCAAACCATTTATCCAAAATACCCCACTGCCTCTGTACCCCGAATTACCATACCCTGCTCATAATTTTCCCAACCTCTGCTCGACTTTCATACATTCTATTGCCCCTCGCCTCACGGGGCCTACAGTGACTCAACACCTTTTTTTACCCCTATCACCCACTAACAGATCATCTATACCAGTTTTCATGCTGCACCCCCCAAACCGCCCATCTGTATGCCCCATAACTTGTCCTTTTTAAACACGGTTTTCCCCCGGTTTCACGATGACCCCCTTTTTTCATAACAACCCTGTAATTCCCCCCTCCACATACTTCATAAAACCCCGCATTCCCCCCCCGCCCCCCTTCCTCTCCCCAAACCCCGGCTGATAAAACCCCCCAATTCGGGCATGCCCACATTCATCCACCACCTTAACAAGTTACCCTTTGCCTCTCACCGCCCATAACCCCCCACCATTCGCAAACTGCATTGATTTACCCCCTCCCACTAGTAATCCTACATTCTTTTCCAATAACCCCTAAAACCACTTTGCAACCCCTTTCCCAATTCAAATCGACAAAAACCCCCTTTTATGGTTTGAACCCCCCCCACTACAACCCTATCAGTTACATAAATCCTATCAAGTCTCGCCGCATCCCCTTTTCCTCAAAAAAAGTATGATCCACGGGGGCCCCCTACACCTACCACATCCTTTAATCCCACACTTCCTAGAAAACCCTAAGGCCACCAACCCCGCACCCCGCCCTTTGGGCCTCAAGCCCCCTTTTCCCCTGATAACACAGTTAAACCCCCACTACCACCACCCAGGAAAAGTCAAAGGTCATATATCATGAAGTCTCGAAAAAAACCCACCTTTACCGTTCGTGACTGCCTGGGCATATAGACACCAAAAAAACACCCTGCCCCCTTCTTACAACCTTCCACTTTAACCCACCCTCCCCCCCATTCCTCCCAAGACTTTAAAATGAAAAGGGCTTGACTCCGAAATCGAAACCGCCCCCCCTCCCTTGAGCCTACCAGAAGCCCCCTGAAAAAACCCGATCCCCTTTTCACCCCAAATCCCTTCCACACCTATAGTTATGCTCCTGGATGAAGGCCACCTGTACGCCCAAAAAAGTCACAAGGCATACTCCACGCAGGAACGTTTAACATCCTCTTTCATACCATTAACATTTTTTGTTGAACTGGATTGCAAGTGCAAAGGTTTGCCCCTTTGGCCGAGGGGGGGGTTTCGACCCTGGGCTTGCCCACCCACCCCTTTCCCACATGTTTCCTTTACGGGGGGTTTTGACCCAAAATGGCATCTAAATCTTTTCCCGGCAATCTCCAAAAAGACCTTTTTCCCGGCCCTGGGCCGGCGTAAAAAGTCGGCCCCTATCGGACTGTGTACCAGCCCCTTTTTACGGGGTTTCCCCCCACCACTTCCATTCCCGGGGGCCCTATCTGGGCTGATGCACTTCGCCGACACTATTTCTGTGTTAAACACTGACCGCCTGGGTTTGGGCCCCAACTGAGGCCTTTTACCACCGGGTCTACCACTTAACTGCTTCCACCACATCAACACTGCCTTCCCCCCGGCAACACTGGAAGAGGGTTCCCCCATAATGCCTCTCAACACCCCCCCAGAGGTAAAAACCCCCGCATGACACAACACCTGTGTTATCCACAACACCTCACTTGGGGCCCCAGGCCCCCTGGGGCAAAATGCAGAAAACCTCCCTGCCCCATCAACTATTTCACTCCAAAAACCCCTTCCCTTTTCACCTCCTGAGGTATTTTTTACCCCGGTCCCCCCCTGGCTCCCCCCGACCAGCCAGCTCCATGCGGGGCCCCATCCCGTTTTAGGATCACTCTCCCATGCAGTCTGCAGCAGTTATAGGGCCCCCCATAGGCGGCAAGTCCCTGTTGCCCCCGGGGATGTCACATATAGTTGATTCCGGGTCAGCCATCACCACATATGACGGATCGGGGTTATGTAACGTCATTTTCAGGGGAAAAAGTCCCTTCATAGAGGCCCAACATGGGTCCTCACCCACTTCCCGATTTACCGGGGGATCACTCCATACTCGCCGAAAAACCCCAATATTCCCTCGATCCGCTTCAAAAGGAACATTCATACCCGGACCCCAAATATATGTCCTTGATACGCCCCTTTTAACCGAACTTGCATTGTCGAGTTACCGTATACACCCCCCGTCCTGGTGCTGATCAACAAGGCGTTCATAAACTGCAGCAGTTAGTAGTTTGACGAAAACTCGGTTGATCCCATTTTTGCGCTACGCCATATAAATCCATAATATCTAAGCCGTACACATCATGCAGAATCGTAGGGAGCACCATAGCAGCCGGGGTGGATGTATGACGCCGGGACCATGTCAATACACACTGTGAGAATGAAGTTTGGGCCCAAAAGTCTCCATGACAGTAGTTTAAGCAGTTAGCCAATTGCAAAAAAGAGTCACCCCACCCGACCAGTGTACAGCACGTCCACCCCGACCGAAGCAGGGGGGCAACTAACCTATACTTTATTGGGTGTATATGCCGGCGATATCTAACATGGGGTGAAGGATGATTTTGTAAGGTCGGAATTAATTTATGCCTTCCGGGGACTGCCCCCGGTCACGATTATTGGTAGAGACTGGAATTGTGTAATTAGGATTAATGATGGGGAGCCCAGGGGGTTTAAATCAGGTTTTGCATATATTGAGGGAGGTATTGGGTGGGGGGGAGAGTAGATGAAAGGGGGTGGTGGTGCACTTATTGATTATACATATACTAGAGGGACATATGGGGACGATTGGATAGAATTTATGTTACAAGGGTGGTGCAGGTAGAGAAGGGGGGGAATGTGTGGACGTCGGCTTCTCAGATCATAAAGGGGTCCTGGCTCAGTTAGGGTGGGTGGTGCAGTTAGGTTTTTTAAAAATTATTGGAAATTGAATGTCAGTTTGTTGAGCAGGGTTGGAGGGGGATTGGGCTTTAATTTTGGCAGGGGTTTTGGGGAAAAGGGAGAGTTGTGGTAGAGGTAGCGAAATGGTGGCATGAGAAAGGGGAAACCGGCAAAAAACTTTTTTTAGGTGTAAGTAGGGGAAAATTCTAAGATACAGGTTTGGGTCAAAAAGGGATCTGGAGAGCTTTTTGCAGGGGGAAGGGGAGGTGATGGGGGGGTGGGGGGTTTTATCAGGGAAGTAAAAGAGGCGTTAAGGGAATTACAGAATGAGAGGTTTCAGGGGTTACGTTTGAGAAGTGGGATTTGGGGGAGGTACTGTGGGGGGTATTGCATCAGCTGTAGTTTTGAGGGGAATTTTTTGGAAAGAAGGGGAAAGGGGTGACGATAGGG
>WNWK01030571.1:0-17500 GCA_009830355.1 Cherax destructor
TCTGATTACAGGTCTTCCGCTGCTTCCACACGTGGACTTTTCTAGCCCTAGTCCATAGATTCCTCTCTCTTCGACTTATATCTTTCTCCCATAAATCATGGCTTATTTGCAGTGGAATATCCGAGGCCTCAGGAGTAACCGGGGTGAACTTCAGGTGTTGCTCTCCCAGTTTTCCCCTGTTGGGGTCTGTTTGCAAGAACCCAAATTACAATCCACTGTTATCAGGCCCTTTTAGGCTATGATTTGTTATATTCATCGGATCCTTTTTCCGATGGAACCTTTAACGAAAGTGATATTCTTATATGCACTGGTGTTCCATACCGTCAGCTCTATGTTCCTTCTCCCTTACATTACACCGCAGTCTGTATCCACTTGAATAAGTGGTATACACTCTGTTCTTTATATCTCTCCCCTTTGCAGGCATTGTCTATCCCAGATGTTGATTTTTTAGTTTCTTCCTTACCGCCACCCTTCTGTTACTTGGCGATTTTAACGCACACCATTTTCTCTGGGGAGGGTCGCACTGTGACTCCCGTGGCGTTCAGTTGGAGGTATTTCTTGCTTCTCTCCCCTCCATGTTTTAAATACGGGTACTCCTACCCATTTTGATCCTCGAACTCATTCTTTCTCCTGTATCGATCTCTCCATCTGCTCTTCCTCAACAGTCCTTGACTTCACCTGGTGTGTCCTCCCGGACTTACATGACAGCGATCATTTCCCAATCATCCTTAAGTCCCCTTCGTTTTTTCCACCTCCTCGTTGCCCACGCTGGCAATTTGACCGGGCGAAATGGGACCTTTATGCACATCTTATTGCCTTTCATGAGGTTCCTTCCTCGTCCTCCATTGATGAGGTTTTACATACCTTTTCGTCCTCCATCTTCACAGCAGTTTCACATTCTATTCCCCAAACCTCGGGTTTGTGCTCGGGCAGTACGTTTGAAACGCGCTGCGTGGGGCAGGTATCGGTATAACAGAACCACAGAGAGAATCTTTGATTTTAAGCAGAAGAGAGCTATTGCTCGCCGTGTCATATGTGAAGCTAAATGCACTTGCTGGCGAGATGACGTTTCTACTATCACTTCGGCTTCCTCGGTGAGTGCAGTCTGGAAGAGAGTGCGGAAATTAAGTGGTAAATTCTCCCCCGACCCGGCTCCTGTTCTTCAGGTTGCCGGTGTCGATATAGCACACCCTCTTGCCGTTGCCACTGAAATTGGTAATCATCTGGTCCGCATTTCTCAGGGGCTCCATCTATGACCCTCGCTCCTTTCTTCTAAGTCTGCCAGTGAGTTAAAGCCCTTAGATTTTTCTTCTCTTAGAGAAGAATCTTATAATGTGCCTTTTACCCTTCAAGAACTGGAGGCAACACTCTCTGCTTACCGATCATCGACATTTACATGTCTGCTCTTACTGTCCTCTTACGACTCTTTAATCTTATATGGTCGCAAGGAGTTCTTCCCCAGCTGTGGAAGTCTGCTATTGTTCTCCCTTTTCGCAAACCGGGTACTACGAGACGTGATACCTCCCACTACCGTCCCATCGCTCTTACTAGTGCAGTTTGCAAGGTGATGGAACGTCTAGTTAATAGACGTTTGATGTGGTATTTAGAGACGCACAATAGTCTCTCTCCTAGTCAATATGACTTTCGTAAAGGCCGTTCTGCCATTGACCCCTTACTGCGCTTGGATACGTATATTCGTAATGCCTTTGCTAATAACCACTCGGTTATCGCCATCTTTTTCGACCTTGAGAGGCTTATGTCACAACTTGAGATATAATATCTTGGCCCAGGCCCACTCCTTAGGCCTCCGAGGCAACCTACCATTCTTCCTTAAGGCCTTCTTAACTGACAGACATTCCCGTGTCCGGGTTAGTAATGAGCTTTCCCCGGAATTTGTCCAAGCTGAAGGTGTCCCCAGGGTTGTGTTCTGAGCACAACACTCTTTCTCCTTTCTATAAATAATCTGGCATCTGTTCTCCCATCCAATATTTGGTCATCGCTCTATGTGGATGACTTTGCTATAGCTTGTGCAGGTGCTGACTGTCACCTCATTGCAGTTTCCCTCCAGCATGCCATCAACCGGGTTTCTGATTGGGCCACCACTCATGGGTTTAAATTTTCTAGTGGCAAAACTCATCAAATTACGTTTACTAGACGTTCAGTGGTCTTTGATCATCCATTGTACCTATACGGCTCACGTATTCCAGAACATGATACAGTCAGGTTTCTCGGCCTCCTGTTTGACCGTCTATTGTCTTGGAAACCTCATATTACCTCTCTTAAGGCAACTTGTCACAGCCGGCTGAACCTCCTTAAAACCCTCGCACATCTTTCATGGGGGTGCTGATCGTAGAACTCTCCTTCGTCTACATTCAGCCCTAATTTTATCAAAACTCGATTATGGTGACCAAATATATTCGGCGGCCTCCCCTGCTACTCTTTCCATCCTTAATCCCATCCATCACCAGGGATTACGCTTATGCCTTGGTGCATTTCGTTCTTTCCCGGTTGAGAGCCTCTATGTAGAAGCGAACATTCCATCCTTGTCCGATCGTCGTGATGCACATTGCATTCGCTATTATGTTCGCTCTCATGACCTCCACAATCCTTCCATGTATAGGATTGTTACTGCTTACTTCGTCCCTTTTCTCTTCGTCTACATTCACTCCTGTCTTCCTTCAGCTACCACCTCTATATGTTCATGTGACATCTCCCTTTCCCCTACCCCCTTGGGAAGTTCCTGCTGTCCGTGTCTGTTCTATTCCTCTACCTTGTGCCAAAGCCCAACTACCTACGGTGGCTTCTCGCTCTTTTTTTCTAGACCACTTCCGTTCTCATTTCCATGCCATCGCAGTGTACACCGATGGTTCAAAGTCATCTGATGGCGTCGGATTCGCAGCAGTGTTTCCGGACAGCGTCGTGCAAGGGCATCTATTACCCTTGGCTAGCATATTTACGGCTGAATTTTATGCCATTCTTGTGGCACTTATCCGTATTGCATCTATGCTTGTATCACCATTTGTGGTCGTTTCAGACTCCCTTAGTGCTTTACAGGCTATCCGTAAAATTGATACACCTCACCCCCTAGTTCTTCGTATCCAACTTTGGTTACACAGTATCTCTAGCAAGCACAGATATTGTTTTTTGTTGGGTCCCTGGTCATGTTGACGTACAGGGCAATGAACAGGCAGACACTGCTGCACGGTCAGCAGTACATGACCTTATATAGATGTGTTCCTTTTACGGACTATTTTGCGGTCATTGCTAACCACCTTCGCACCCGTTGGCAACAACGCTTAATAACAAACTTCATTCTATTAAACCGATTATAGGTTTCTGGCCTTCTTGTCACCAATGTCGAGGTTGGGAGATTACACTCTCCTGTCTTCGCATTGGCCACACTCGTCTTATGCACGGGTATCTCATGGAGAGGCTCCTGCCCCTCTCTGTGAGCATTGTCAGGTTCCAGTGTCTGTTCGACATATTCTGTTGGACTGTCCACTTTATCAATGAGCACGCAGAATTTACCTCCAATGGCGTCTTCGCTCTGCTGATGGACACTCCTTTAATCCTGACTCTCTCGTTGACTTTTTGACAGAAACTGACTTACTACACAAACTCTGAAGATTATACCTCAAGCACCTCCCTCAGTCCCTTCTACCTCTATCACTTGCTACCCTCCACCCCTGCACTATCCTCCATACCCTACTAATCATCTATCTCCCGCTTACAATCCATTCTCCCTGCATCCTGTCCTGCCCTGCCGCGCTGTATAACCCTTGAGGTTTAGCGCTTCTTTTGATTATAATAATAATAATATAAATTATATGTGCATTCTTGAGACTATCCACATTTTGCGTCGACTAGATGAATGAAGAGACTGGAAATAAGATACTTAGATGATTTTTTGAGACTTACTCCATATTGTATTATGTTCATTATCAATATGTAATATACGAAATGACAATTTTTTTTACGGAATAACTATGCACGGTGGTGTCTGATAAAGTCCCATTGTGACCCACTATAATCCTGTTTTTGCATCACTAGGCGAACGTAGGGTGCACAATAAAGTATCCCCTAAAGCTCACATTTCTCGTCTTATCATATGAACAAACAGAGGCAGTGCCCAATACATGAAGCTGACCTGTCCATAAAGTCTAGAGCCACCTCGTCCATGTTTGCAAGGTAAGAGGTGACATTTTTAGTTCTCATCATAGGCTTCTGCACCCGACTCCGCACCCGCCACCACTCATCGCCATTCCTAAAATAAATGATCGAAATTATATATTACACTGGCTGTCTTGATATGAACGGTGTTTATCTGCTGGAAATGTTCACGCATGCTAGTGGCTTTGTGTAGTATACACTTCGTATACTACACAAAGATATAACAAATTTGATACGCTTAACAGGCAGGATGGATTTGGCAATATTAATTTCAGGGTGTAAACCTCCTTAAATCTAATTCAAAACTAAAGAAAAACTTCATTAACAAGTGAAATAAGACCAGTGAGGTATTAAATGTCACCGATTTATGGTGTATTTTCAGATGGTTGAAATTTGTGTTTGGATATAGAATCCAGTACATACTGACAGTCACCTTAAGATTCCCATTCCCTCAAGGGAAATTGAAATATAAAAAAAATATAACAAGAATACAAATCTATCCTCCACAAAGCACCCTCGTGTTGCACAGATTAACATAGGCTATGTTATATATGAAAAATCGGTAAGATTTAAGATTAAGTCGGCTTAGTAAATATTTTTTTTTAAATACGTATACGAAAATTAAGTTTGGATGCTGTTAATGTTTTATGTAATATAAAATCGCTTATAGCAAATTTACAGAGCTATAGTATTTCACTTTTCCTTGATGGGATCGATACTTCAGTGATCTAAATGATTTGTTATCTAACACATACTCAACAAGAATACCGCCTTTCTTCTCGAAGTAATCGTCGACTGTCTCCATGCGAATTTTCTTAAGTGAGAGGAAGCCTATCCTCACCGGGTTGTTCATTGTTGCTCTCATCAGTGTCTCACAGTCATCAGGGTTGGTCAGTGCCACCAAGTTGTCAATCCCAGGTTGCTGGATCTTTACTATGGGTCCATACTGCTTTACGATATTAGCCCAAATTTTGTGTAGAGCTCTGGCGTCAAATGCTATGGAAACAAGAACCTTAAACTCGTATCATGAGGAAATTATAATTATTCTTATGACAAGTCCACGACCAACCAACTTCAGAATATATATATATATATATATATATATATATATATATATATATATATATATATAGTATATTATTATATGAAAACCGATGAAGGTTAAACCCGTATGAGCCATAGAACGTTGCAATAAAACCTTATATTTTTATGTCACGCTAGTTTACAAATAAATGTCAAGACTCCATTAAAATTAATATATTTCCAATAATGACTTGCAGGACCAAAAATCTATCCTAGCGGAAGCGTCTGTAAAAATATCTAACCGGATCAATTCAAATATTGGGTTAATTTTTTTATACAAAAGTAGGAATTTGAACTTTAATATTTCCTCAATAATTCATTAAACATAGTGTGGGCTGGGGAAAAAGTTACTAAACTGAAACTATTATTTTCATATAGAAGCGCTAAACTCGTCTGGATAGACCTGGGGAATTGCAAGGCGGAGGGAAGGGGGAGGGGAATCAAGTTTGATACGGAGGGGAGGGTAGCTCTAATTCCTTGGATCATGAACCCCACACCACCATCAAGGCACACGCTGAATGAAAGATGATATTCTTGAAGAAACCAATTATTTTTTTTGAGTCACGTGTTGTTGTTTTTACATGAATTTGATCTTTACTGCAGCAACTTACATATTCTTAAGTCGCTCAATTGATATTTGAAAGCAGGAATAAACAAATTCATTGGTTTAAAGACAAAGTAATTAAAAAGTGGTAAAATTCTGGAAAATTGTCCAATGGAAAAACTGCCTGTCCTTAATAAAAATTGGGTTGATCTATGAAAACTACGTAGCCAAGATTCTCAATACACCAATGGCTGAGAAACTTCCTATATGATCAGAGACCTACGGTTAGAGGTGTTACCACACTGTTAGGTTACTACACTTGTTAGGTTAAACCTCAGGACTTACAAAACCTCACTTTGCAAAATTAAAGATATTAATATGCAATATTGTCAACAAGTGATATTAACAAACTTTACAAGACTTACATTTGTTGAGTATCATTTCTGGGAGAGTGCCTACCATAGGATACACCCTTGGTCCAGGGATCTCATGAGTGGGACGAGCAGCAGCTAATTCACTGCTTCCTTCTACTGCTGCTGCTGCTGCTGCTGTATTCACCTGTTGCTTAACTGCTGCCGATGAGATGTATCGAGGGAGTAAGAGCGAGTGCCCAAGTCTGCCACACCTGACCACACACCTCCCAAGCAGCATCCCCTCCCTCAGTAGCCTCAAAGTCATCCTTATTCACACAACTGAGAAATGGAATGATTATTATTCTCATGGGTCACTCAGTGCCACTATACAGCGGAGAAATCCCTATTTTCTTAGTGATACATGTAGTGCCTGGACTCTGAAGGGGTGGGGATACAACAGTCTCGGGAGGCATGTGAACTGTAGTGTCGGCATGTCTCTAACAAGACTGATATGAGTGAGGGTTGGTGAATTTTTTTTTTTTTTTTTTTTCAGGGTCATCCTACCTTGGTGGGAGACGACCGGTGTGTTAAAAGACATATAATTCAAAAATAATTTATGAATATATAGCCAATGGGTCATATGACAGTTTTCAAAGCTACATGCAAAATGAATCCTTTTCCCCTTTAAATAAACAAACAAAATACTGAAAACATACAAGAAAAAAATCAGAACGCTCTGTCAGCAACAAAAGCTTTTGAACATTGACATGATTCCCAAAAGATTGTTCTAACAGACTAAATATTGGTAATGACGTACGTGGGGTGCCATGTGGCAGCTGAAATGGTGAGCCTTAACAGGACATGTCCTCTTACACAATTATTGTCTCATCACTAGTAAAATAGCGGTGTGTATCAAACAACTGAATGAATGAATTTAAATTAAAGGAAGCAAGTAAACTTAAAAAAAAAATCACCGGAGTGATGACACTGCAGCTAAGTCACTTCTGACATCAGTCGGTCCACTTATCATTCTATCATACAGGAGTCACATGTCTATGATGCATCTAACAAAATCAGCATGACTTTGGATGTCACTACCGCCCGGCCACGACTGAGTTATCCGTATAGCAGAGAGGTAAAATCACTGCCACCAGCTGATGTAGACATAACTAAGTGTAAATTTGTCAAATGGGCAATTGTTACACCTTGCTTCATTATGAGCTTGACTACCACCACATGACGGGTATAATAATAATAATATTTACTACAAGTACATATACAAGGTATACAGGCCTAGCTGACATCACTGATATACTACTATATAGAGAAAGCCGCTTGTTACGGAGAACATTTCGGGCAAATTAAGTCAGTTTTGTCCCAGGATGCGACCCACACCAGTCGACTAACACCCAGGTACCCATTTTACTGATGCGTGAACCAAGATAACCGGTGAAAGGAAACACGTCCGATGTTTCCACCCCTTCACCGGGAATCGAACGAAGACCCTCACCGTGTGAAGCGAGAGCTTTTGCCACCAGGCCACGGGGTATGGGTGCATAATAAAGATATTAAACTGAATAAAGGAAGCTCAACTCGGTCAGAGCCCCACCCATCTTCAAGATAATAATACTTCTTCTTGATTCGCCTGTACTCTCCAGATGGTGACCCGGACTTGGCTCCTTGTCTTTGGAGTGTCTGAGACCTATGTCTGCCACGGGAGGAGGTACAAGTACCTCCTCATCTTCTAGGACCAACTGTCACCAGGCCTAGCCCCATTCTCCGCCCTCACTGGGCTCGTAGGGAGAAGCTAGGCCTCTGGTGTGCCATCTTCCCCGCCCCAGGGGGGGACTCGCGGGAATAGCAGTCTTGTGAGCTACAGGTGGGAGGAAGCTCTGGCTCAGGTACCTTCCCCGCCCAAAGAGGCCTCGTGGGAATGGTGTCCTCTGAAAGATAACACTAGATCAGATGTTAGCAACTAGAGGCATGAAAATAATTATATCCAAGGTCTAAGAGCCCAATATATTATCAGGTATATTATTATCATCTTCATAGTGAAGGGCTATAAACCAGTAAGGGTTTAACAATGACTGCGAAAAAAGAGGTAATCACATTTGATCAGAAAAGTGGAGTGTAGTTCCAGTTTCTTGGATCAAAAAACTCTTCACAAGCATCAAACATCTCCTTTGAAGGGATTATCAAGTACATGTATAGTATTTTGATGATAAACTTAACTAGGACCCATATATAGCAGGACAATTTTACATGAATGGTCTCCACGTCTACAAAAAAAAAGGACACTGACCCGTGTTATATGCAAAAAAAAAAAAAAATTGCTAGGTATCGCCATAGACTTCGCCGGCGTTCAACTCTTAACTGAGAAACAATTTATAAAGCTAATAATAGTTAAATATGGACTCTTGCCCTTGTTATTCTTGTGCTCTGTAAATATTAGCGTTTAATGTCAATCATTTTTTTATGCAGATGAAAATGTCGTTAGTGTCAAGTCCAGAAGGAAAATTAAGTGTTATAATCTAAAGTGGAGTCATGCAGACGATGGATAATATAAACTGTCTCCATTTCGAAAAAATAAAATCACCATTTTGATCAAACAAGAAAACTAAAATTAATAGACAATTTTTTGTGTGAAGTGTAACGAGAAACCTAACTTAGCAGTAACGTCAGCGAAATATTGAAGAATATCTTATGAAATTGCCCGTTAAATATATAATAATGAATAATACATAAAATCGAATCCCAGGTGAAAGTTTCTATAAAGATTATATATATATATATATATATATATATATATATATATATATATATATATATATATATATATATATATATATATATATATATATATATGCAAAAGATCACAGTAATCAGGTGATATCAAAATATGCAAGACAACCACTATGAAAAATAGAGGAATTCCAAGCCTTGTGACTACTCACATTATCAAGGAACTAAAAAAGAAACATGACAAGAGGACTTATATAAGGGGCAAGACTACACCTCACAGTCACATCACACTAACAAAGACTACACCTCACAGTAGCGTAACATCACACGACTCTGTGAAGAGGAAAAACAAGAAAGGACCTGAAACTCTTCCCAAGAATTAAGATTAGTCCAATTTATCATTAAATTCTTCCCAAATTTTATTAATTATAAAAGAATCCAATTTATATAAACCAAAAGAAATATTCATATTATTTTCAAAACTGCTTTTAATGAAACATGATTCTATTATATTCCTCTCAACCATGGACTTGCTTGATACAACCTTCTCAGCATTTTGAAAATCAATTGGATTGTTAAAGTCTTCACATGAATAAATAGAGCATTAGAATCTTGTCCAGTTCTAATGCTATATTTATGTTGTTTTAATCTTAGTTCAAGACTTTTACCAGTTTGACCATAATAAACTTTATCACATATTTTACAGGAATCTTATAGACACATCCGTCAACATTTTGGGGGAATTTTTTATCAAAAGTCTTTTTACTGTATCAAGATTTTTAAATACAACTTTGATATTAAAATTCTTAAGAAAGGAAGGCATATCAACCAAGTTTTCATGGTAAGGAGAACCAACATATTTTTGGTTGAATAAGGTTGGTTGTCCCTTTTGGGATTGTAAAAAGTATTCCTAGCTATTTTAAAAGATTTATCAATTATGTTTCTAGGGTATTTTAAATCATTAGCTATTTCATAAATTTTAGAGATTTCTTCATCTATGAACTCTGGACTACAAATACGAAAAAGCTCTCAAAAACATTGAAGAAAAAACCGACACTTTAACTCTATATTGATGTGAAGAGTAATAGTGTACATAGGAACAATTATTTGTAGGTTTTCTGTAAATTTTAAATTTAAAATCAATGTTACCCTTAATAATAAAAACATCTAGGAAGAGCAATGAGTTATTTACTTCGAATTCAACAGTAAAATTTATAGAATGAGCTAAGCTATTTAATTTAACAAGGAAATGGTTTATGTCTACATTCTTAGGCATAAGGCACAAAATATCATCAACATATCTATACCAATTAGCTCTATTGGGAAGGATAGTGTTAAGCAATCTTGTTTCGAAAAATTCCATATATAAGTTACTAAGAACAGGTGAAAGAGGATTGCCCATTGCCATACCAAACTTCTGGTGTAAAACTCATCATTAAATACAAATTTTGCATCAACAATACAAAGTTTAATAAGTTTAATGATAGTAGGAACTGGCAATGGTAAATCATAATTAACCAGTTCTTCAGATAAGAAACTTAGTAAATCATCAACTGGAACTTTTGTAAACAAGGAGGTAACATCAAAACTAACCATATTGAAATCATTTAAATCAGTCAAGGTGCTTAATTTATCAACTAAATCTAAGTTCTTTTTAACATTAAAATTAGAATTTTTTCCAACAATTTGGCTCAAAATATCAACAAGCCATTTAGAAAGTTTATAAGAAACTGAACCTATAGAGCTAATAATTGGTCTAACAGGATTACCAGTTTTGTGTGTTTTTTATTAATCCATACATATAAGGTAAAGATGGATTAGTGGATGTAAAAGTCTTGAACTAAGATTAAAACAACATAAATATAGCATTAGAACTGGACAAGATTCTAATGCTCTATTTATTCATGTGAGAGACTTTAACCATCCAATTGATTTTCAAAATGCTGAGAAGGTTGTATCAAGCAAGTCCATGGTTGAGAGGAATATAATAGAATCATGTTTCATTAAAAGCAGTTTTGAAAATAATATGAATATTTCTTTTGGTTTATATAAATTGGATTCTTTTATAATTAATAAAATTTGGGAAGAATTTAATGATAAATTGGACTAATCTTAATTCTTGGGAAGAGTTTCAGGTCCTTTCTTGTTTTCCTCTTCACAGAGTCGTGTGATGTTACGCTACTGTGAGGTGTAGTCTTTGTTAGTGTGATGTGACTGTGAGGTGTAGTCTTGCCCCTTATATAAGTCCTCTTGTCATGTTTCCTTTTATAGTTCCTTGATAATGAGTAGTCACGAAAGCGCTTGGAATTCCTCTATTTTTCATAGTGGTTGTCTTGCATATATATATATATATATATATATATATATATATATATATATATATATATATATATATATATATATATATATATATAGCAAGACAACCACTATGAAAAAATAGAGGATACGACAGCTGAGAATAGTCCCTCCCAACTGTCACTATCCCAGACCCCTCCTTTAAAGTGCAGGCATTGTACTTCCCATTTCCAGGACTCATGTCCAACTAAATCAATTAACTGGTTTTCCCGAATCCCTTCACAAAATGTTACCCTGCTCAGACTCCAACAGCTCGTCAGGTCCCAAAACCATTCGTCTCCATTCACTTCTACCTTACACGCTCACAATGCTTGCTGGAAGTCCAAGACCCTTGCCCACAAAACCTCCTTTACCCCCTCCCTCCAACCTTTTCTAGGACGACCCCTACCCGCCTTCTTTCCCCTACATATTTATACGCTCTCCAAGTCATTCTACTTTGATCCATTCTCTCTAAATGACCAAACCACCTCAACAACCCTCTTCAGCCCTCTGACAAATACTTTTAGTAACTCCACACCTCCTAATTTCCACATTCCGAATTTTCTGCATAATATTTACAACACACATTGCCCTTAGACAGGACATCTCCACTGCCTCCAGCCTCCTCCTCACTGCAGCATTTGCAACCCAGGCTTCACACCCATATAAGAGTGTTGGTACCACTATACTTTCGTACATTCCTTCTTTGCCTCCATGGATAACGTTTTTTTTCCACAGATACCTCAATGCACCACTCACCTTTTTTCCTTCATCAATTCTATGGTTAACCTCATCCTTATAAACCCATCCGCTGACACTCAACCCCCAAAAATATCTGAAAACATTTACTTCTTCCATAATCCCTCTCTCCAATGTGATATCCAATTTTTCTTATTTAAATGTTTGATACCCTCATCACCTTACTCTTATCTATGTTCACTTTTAACTTTCTACCTTTACAACTCTCCCAAACTCGTCCACTAACCTTGCAACTTTTCTTAGAATCTCCCATAAGCACAGATCATCAGCAAAAGTAACTGTGTCAACTCCATTTTGCATTTAATTCCCATAATTTAATCCCACCCCTCTCCCCAACACCCTAGCATTTACTTCTTTTACAACCCCATCTATAAATATATTAAACAACCATGGTGACATTACACATCCCTGTCTAAGACCTACTTTACCGGGAAGTAATCTCCTCTCTCTACACACCCTAACCTGAGCCTCACTATCCTCATAAAAACTCTTTACAGCCTTCAGTAACTTACTACCTATTCCATACACTTGCAACATTTGCCACATTGCTCCCCTATCCACTCTATCATATGCCTTTTCTAAATCCATAAATGCAATAAAACTTTCTACCTTTATCTAAATACTGTTCACATATATGCTTCACTGTAAACACTTGATCTACACATCCCCTACCCACTCTAAAGCCTCCTTGCTCATCTGAATCCTACTCTCTGTCTTACCTCTAATTCTTTCAATAATAACCCTGCCATACACTTTACCTGGTATACTCAGTAAACTTATTCCCTATAATTTTTACACTTCTTTTATCCCCTTCCCTTATATAAAGAACTATACATGCTCTCTGCCAATCCCTAGGTACCTTCCCTCTTTCATACATTTATTAAACAAAAATACCAACCACTCCAGCACTATATCCCCCTGCTTTTAACATTTCTGTCATGATCCGTCAGTTCCAGCTGCTTTACCCCTTTCATTCTACGTAATGCCTCACGCACCTCCCCACACTCACATCCTGCTCTTCTTCACTCCTAAACGATGTTGTACCTCCCTGCCAGTACATGAAATTACCGCCTCCCTTTTTCATCGACATTTAAAAGTTCCTCAAAATATTCCTGCCATCTACCCAATACCTCCAGCTCCCCATCTACTAACTCCCTACTCTGTTTTTAACTGACAAATCCATTCGTTCCCTAGGCTTTCTTACCTTGTTTATCTCACTCCAAAATTTTTCTTGTTTTCAGCAAAATTTCTTGACAGAGCCTCCCATTCTTTCATCCGCTCTTCTTTGCACTCTCTCACCACTCTCTTCACCTTTCTTTTACTCTCCATATACTCTGCTCTTCTATTAACACTTCTGTTTTGTAAAAACCTCTCATAAGCTACCTTTTCTCTTTATCACACCCTTTACTTCTTCATTCCACCACTCACTCCTCTTTCCTCCTGCACCCACCCTCCTATAGCCACAAACTTCTGCCCCACATTCTAATACTGCATTTTTAAACTATCCCAACTCTCTTCAACCCCCCACTACTCCTACTTGCACTAGCCCACCTTTCTGTCAATAGTTGCTTATATCTCACCCTAACTTCCTCCTCCCTTAGTTTATACACTTTACCTCCTCTTACTTGCTGTTGCCATTTTCTTTTGTCCCATCTACCTTTACTCTAACTGTAGCTACAACCAAATAATGATCTGATATATCTGTTGCCCTCTATAAACATGTACATCCTGAAGCCTACCATCAACCTTTATCCACCAATACATAATCCAACAAACTACTTTCCTTACGTGCTATATCATACCTTGTATATTTATTTATCCTCTTTTTCATAAAATATGTATTACTTATTACCAAACCTCTTTCTACACATAGCTCAATTAATGGTTCCCATTTACATTTACTCCTGGCACCCCAAATTTACCTACTACTCCCTCCACAACATTTTTACCCACTTTAGCATTAAGATCCCCAACCACAATTACTCTCTCACTTGGTTCAAAACTCCCACACACTCACTCAACATTTCCCAAAATTCTCTCTCTCTCTACACTCTCTCTTCTCCAGGTGCATAAACACTTACTATAACCCACTTTCACATCCAACCTTTATTTTACTCCACATAATCCTTGAATTTATACATTTATATTCTTCTTTACCTGCCATAACTGATTATTCAACATTATTGCCACTCCTTCTTTAGCTCTAACTCTATTTGAAACCCTGACCTAATCCCATTTATTTCTCCCCACTGAAACTCTCCTACCCCTTCATCTTTGTCTCACTTAAAGCCAGACATCCAGCTTCTTTTCATTCATAACATCTACAATCATCTCTTTCTTATCATTCGCACAACATCCACGCACATTCAAACATCCCACTTTGACGGTTTTCTTCTTCTTCTTTTTAGTAAGCTATACAGGAAAAGGGGTTACTAGCCCATTGTTCCCGGCATTTTAGTTGACTTTTACAACACGCATGGCTTACGGAGGAAAGATTCTTATTCCACTTCCCATGGATATGAAAGGAAAAGAAAATTATAAGAACAAGAACTATTAAGATAAAATCAAAGAAAACTCAGATGAGTGTGTATACATAAACGTGTACATGTTTGCGTAGTGTGACCTAAGTGTAAGTAGAAGTAGCAAGACGTACCTGAAATCTTGCATGTTTATGAGACAGAAAAGACACCAGCAATCCTACCATCATGTAAAACAGTTTCAGGTTTCTGTTTCACAGTCACCTGGCAGGATGGTAGTACCTCCTGGTGGTTGCTGTCTACAACCTTCTATATATATATATATATATATATATATATATATGGATGGGTCCACCTCTGTGTCAATTGTGGACCCATTGCCTCGGAGAAGGGATAAAAGACTTCAAGGAAGAATATTTAGATTTCTTCAGCCATTTGATATATATATATATATATATATATATATATATATATATATATATATATATATATATATATATATATATATATATATATATATATGAGATGAAAAGCTGTAAGCCACCTGCCTGAAAGCTGGGTGCCTTGGATCAACGTCTAGCGTGAGCTGGATGCCAAGGTATTGGTCCAGTGTGGTACGGTCGGTAAAGCACTGCGTTCCTGTCACAAGGTTCGTAGGGTCGAGTCTCCGTCGGCCAGAGATCAGTGTTTGTGAATATGTTGTTGTCAGGATTACCTAATTTAAAGGCATATCATCCTTTCAAGGATACCTAAATTAAAGGGCTCATATTCAAGGATACATAACTTAATGGTATGCTATCTTCAGGGATACCTAACTTAAAAGTATTTCCAATTCAGGGATACCTAATTTAATTGTACCTCCCCATCAGGGATACCTAACTTAAAAGTATTTCCAATTCAGGGATACCTAATTTAATTGTACCTCCCCATCAGGGATACCTAACTTAAAAGTATTTCCAATTCAGGGATACCTAATTTAATTGTACCTCCCCATCAGGGATATCTAACTAAAACACACGTCTGCTTCCAGGATACCTAACTTTAAGGTACAGCCCCCTTCTGGGATACCTAATTTAAACATACCCAGCTTAAACCAGGCCTGTGATCTCGGCACAAAACTTCTACTCCAGATCCTTCAATTATATATCGATATACCTGGAGTCTACCTGGAGAGAATTCCAGGGGTCAACGCCCCCGCGGCCCGGTCCGTGACCAGGCCTTATATATTCGCTGTATGGATTGCAAGCATGCAACAAACAAGCTCAGTAACCTGTTAGAGCTTGGCTCTAAATGCTATACCTCTGCCATTCTGGCCCTTTTTATTTTATTTATTGAAGAAAATACAAACATTCAGTAACCTTATAGTCAAACGAAGGTCAAAACTTGAAAAATGGAAACAATGAGGTGATATTTTTTATAAAAAAGACGATCAAGTCAGAAATCTCTTTCTCTATTAGTTCAAAAATATTTACCAAAAAGAATTCAAACTTAAAACTACAAAAAAGGGAAAAGATAATTGAACATCTATAACAACTTGATAAGTAGCCATTTTAAAAGAGGTGAACTGAATTAGGCACATGACCTCCTTTTCCAGATTAAATTTAAGTATTGTTTAATTTATATTCTATACAATTTAAAATGATTAGGAGTCGGAGTCGGTACGTTTTACCGACTCCGACTCCAGTAACCCAAGAACTGCTTCCAATTCCGACTCCACGACTCCACGACTCCACGACTATGACTCCAGAGCCCTGGTTTAAGGGTATTCCTTTCTGACATATTTAAATTAAAGGTATCCTCCCTTCAGGGATAACTAAATTAAAGGTATCCTCCCTTCAAGGATACCTAAATTAAAGGTATCCTCCCATCAGGAATACCTAAATTAAAGGTATCCTCCCTTCAGGGATACCTAAATAAAAGAAATATCACATTAGGTATAGCAAGCTTAAAGGTATCCCCCTACCCTTCAGGGATACCTAACTAGCCTATTGTGTTGATAGATTGAATCTATTCCCTCAACTATCTTGCCCAGCAGTGCTGTGTTCAACACACCCAACACACACTGAATCATCATGATTGCAACACGAAAGGCCAAGAGCTATCATTCAGCTCCATCTTTGGTTATTTTGCATCTTTTCAAGCTCGTTCGCTTATTAATATATATATATATATATATATATATATATATATATATATATATATATATATATATATATATATATATATATATATATATATATATATATATATATAGGCGAGGGATTTGATAAAACTAAACAACAGGTAACAGAAAAGTTAGTGGAAAATGTAACATGATTGGCCGAGAAAAATCAATTATATTTTGCGAGAGTAATTACATTATTTCGCTGATTTGATTTAAAGAGTCGATGAAGCCAATGTTTTTTTTTTTTTTGGAAACAGAATTTTTATTTCGCATTTCTTCCTACAAGATAGACACAGTGACGAGCGCGCTCTCGCACGCACTACTCTTGTGATCACATGATGCGTTGCTCTCACTCTTGTGATCACATAATGCGTTGCTCTCACTCTTGTGATCACATAATGCGTTGCTCTCACTCTTGTGATCACATAATGCGTTGCTCTCACTCTTGTGATCACAAAATGCGTTGCTCTCACTCTTGTGATCACATAATGCGTTGCTCTCACTCTTGTGATCACATAATGCGTTTCTCTCACTCTTAGAATCACATAATGCGTTACTCTCACTCTTGTGATCACATAATGCGTTGCTCTCACTCTTAGAATCACATAATGTGTTGCTCTCACTCTTGTGATCACATAATGCGTTGCTCTCACTCTTGTGATCACATAATGCGTTGCTCTCACTCTTGTGATCACAAAATGCGTTGCTCTCACTCTTGTGATCACATAATGCGTTGCTCTCACTCTTGTGATCACATAATGCGTTGCTCTCACTCTTGTGATCACATAATGCGTTGCTCTCACTCTTGTGATCACATAATGCGTTGCTCTCACTCTTGTGATCACATAATGCGTTGCTCTCACTCTTGTGATCA
>WNWK01030572.1:0-23402 GCA_009830355.1 Cherax destructor
AAACTCGTTTCAGGGTCCAAGAATTTAAAAAAATAAAATTATTTTTTCTTATGAAATGATAGAGAATCTTTTCCGATCATAACGCCACAAAAATTATGAAATTTGATCGAAAACTAACGGAATTATGCTTTCGCAAAGTTAGCGGCAGCCATGACACTTACGCATCGGCGATTTCGCCAACTTTGAGCCCTATTTTCGGCAAATTCCAATGTTTCAGGCAACTAAAATTATAGCTATTTCGCTAGAACTCCATTTCTGCTATCGATTGAGTACAAGAAACCGCCTATTTACCTATTACAACTACCCAAAATAGTGGTCAGAAAATGGCAATTTTGCCAATTTCACACAAATTTCAAAAGATGCCAATTTCAAAATAGGGTCCAGAATAAACAAGACAGACATTCCTGGCACTAAAATAACGTCTTCTCTGTTCATTAGTCACGTTTCCAGGCCCCTCTTACATTACTTTTGCTTTTCATTTTGAATTTTTATTCTCACAAAAAAATAGAAGATTTACTGTTATGTATACAACTGCATCATTGTAAAAATGGTATAAATAATATTAGAGCACTTGTGCATGAATATTAGACTCGCCAGTTGATGTGTATTGGATGCATGGTGTGATTTGTTTACTCTTGAACATCGTCAAAAATCGAACATTTTCGCTACTTTGAGCTCAATTTCAAGGTACTTGTCTTTGTCAAACCAATCAAAATCATCTCAATGTCTGTAATATATCTTCCAATCTATCAAATGAGACCAAGAAAACGAGAATACATCAATAAATACCATACGAAAATAGACTGCAAAGTCGCTGTTTTAAACCAAAAACACGGTCAGAGTTTTTTTTTCCTCATTATGCACTGTGTGGTGCAGGATTTTTTTTATACTGCGCACACTGACCGCACAGACCCATTCTATCAAATCTAGGCCTAACAGCCTGTTTCTGCTTGATTTGAGGACGCTAGAATTTAGGCGTACTAGTACGTCAATAACCCCAGGGCGTAAGCCGTACTAGTACGTCAATAACCCTGAAAAGGTTAAAAAGCAATGTTGCACAGGGCACAAGGAGAATGAACACTTTAACTCTTAGCACAATTAAAGAAAACTAATGAAAATGAGTATAATGAATATTAATTTACTTTAAATATGAATAATAAGAGTGAATTTGTTCAAGGAATTATTGATAAGATCAACACAAAAACAATAATACACAAACTAAAATAAAAACTAACAGTTTTGCAGAAGAATATACTACACAACAAGATTCAGTCACTGAATTGTGATAATTTATGCAATAAGATCTTGCATGTAAAAAATATGTATAAAGAGATAGTTCTTGCTTCAGACAAAATATGTTCTATGAACAGGTTCTGCAAAAATTAAAAAAAAATGAGGCACTGTTTGACACAAAAAAATTGTATGCTGACTATAGAATTAAAACAGGTGAGATACTGGCACAAAAATTAATGGAACACAATGAATGGCACACAGGAGAATGAAATATGCAACTAGGAACACTGGGGCATAAACATTGAAATAATATATAACACAGCACAGAAATAATAAGCAACAAATTAAATACTGCACTGAGGAACTGGAAAAAAAAAATATTATACTGCACACAAGGTCAATAAAATGGGTACACAAAAGTACTTACTGCATGTGTACGAATTAACACAAAAGAACATAGAAGACCCAATACCTCTATAATAAGACCTGCCCTAAAAAAACTAAACAAATCACAACTAAAAGATTAAATAGTCCCTGGCTAACCCCCAGCATACTCAAGTCCATTAATATAAAGCACCTATATGAAAAACAGTACAGAATGGGACAAATATCAAGAGAACAAACAAAACGCTACTCATCAAACCTAACGAGTCTGATAAGAAGGTCAAAAAAACTGTACTATGAGAACAGATTACATAACTTAAAAGGTGATATAAAAAAGACCTGGAAAACCCTATCTGAAATTCTAGGAACAAAAAAGATATCCACAAACAGAACAATCAAACTAACAAAACCAGATAAACCCCTACTCCCACCTATTGGGAAAAAGCAAACAAACTCAATGATTTCTTCTCCACCATAGGTAAAAAGCTGCAAGCAAAATCCCAAGTTCTAATACTCCACCTAACGCTATCTCACTGGCACCTATCCGAACACACTATTCCTAGCCCCAACCAACCCAATAGAAGTTTACTTATAATCAACACATTAAAAACAAAGCAGGTGACCTAAATAACTTACCACCTTATATATACATAAAAGCTTCAAGTTCTCTCACCAATTATTGCAACACTTTTTAACAAATCCATTGAATCCTCTACCTTCCCATCAATACTCAAAATAGCGAGGGTCACCCCAATACATAAGGGAGGAGATCAAGCAGACCTGAATAACTACAGGCCGATATCTAACTTACCCTCTCTCCAAAATCTTTGAAAAATTAATTCATAGACAAATATATTCCTACCTCACCTCCAACAACGTACTCAACCACTGTCAATTTGGATTCAGGCCCAAAAAAATACAAATGATGCCATTATACACTTTCTTTCATCTTTCAACACGTCGGCCGTCTCCCCACCGAGGCAGGGTGGCCCAAAATGAAAAACAAAAGTTTCTCCTTTTACATTTAGTAATATATACAGGAGAAGGGGTTACTAGCCCCTTTCTCCCGGCATTTTTGTCGCCTCTTATGACACGCATGGCTTTACGGAGGAAGAATTCTGTTCCACTTCCCATGGAGATAAGAGGAAATAAGAACAGAACTAGTAAGAAAATAGAAGAAACCCATACTCCACCAATATTCAAAAACCTAAACTTACTCACCATACAAGACATCCATACTTTTTACTGTGCCTATTACATACATAGAACACTCTATGCAGATATTAACCCACCACTCAAACTTCTCCTTACTAATTTTAACAGGACACATGACCATAACACTAGACACAGATCACTCCTCGATGTTCCCGTGTCCACCTAACAATATGTAAAAACTCAATGCACATAAAAGGCACGGAAATTTGGAATTCATTACCTGTCATTGCCAAAGAAACCCTACCTGTACCCCAATTCAAAACGATGCTAAAAAACCACCTTCTCACCCAAAGCTAATTGCTCCATATCAACCATTCCCAGCAAAGTAGAATAATCACTTAACGTAAAACCTGACTATTCAAGTCAATGTAATGTATGAATGAACGAATGAATGTAAAACCTGTTATGAATAATACTTAGCTAATTATTCCCACAACACTTACATTATAATGACCACGTAAACTAACTGCAATGCAATTAATTGTTTTAAATTGTTATCTCACTCAATTAGTTGCATTGCTGCAATAAATTGCTACAATTAATTGATATGTTCAACTTATATTCAAACTTTATAACTTAGATATGCAACTTTACTTATTTTATAAATTATCAACCATAACTTTTTATTATTTTATTATTATTATTGCTTTATTATTATTATTAGTTAATTAGTTAGCTTTAATTTGTTTAATCTGATTTAATTAATTTTATAATGAAGACAA
This sequence comes from Cherax destructor, assembly GCA_009830355.1. NCBI lineage: Eukaryota > Metazoa > Arthropoda > Malacostraca > Decapoda > Parastacidae > Cherax > Cherax destructor. The sequence goes on from WNWK01030572.1 coordinate 3,555, forward strand.
AAGTACAAAACTATGTTCAAATTTCATAGCTTAAATACTCACCTTTACTCATTGTATACTATCTACAAAAATTCTTACAATTTAGTTAAGTTAATTTTAAGTCTGCCCAAAATGCCCTGCATACTAGGGGCTTTTGGCATGTACACCTCATGTAATCTCAATAACCAAATGTAATTCTTTGTATCATGTCCAAATAAAAATATTATTATTATTATTATTATATACAATGAGACACGGAACACATGAAAAAGCTGTAAGAGATAATGTAAATGAATTTGCAAGAACACTGAAAACACAAGTCTTTAAATGTCACTAAGAAAATTCACTGCTTAAATGTCTCACACACGCAATTTTTTTTTTAATTGAATTGTCTCATATGATGAATGAACGGCGAATGTAGGTAGAGGGAGAATATTTTCCTGGACTCTGGCTGGTGATGACTGCTGACAATCTTGGAGAATTGCGCTTACACGAGAACTCACACAGCAAGCTTTTACGTTGGCGCTCTGGGATGAAGGACGACACTCTCGACTTGCTATGTGAGCTGAAACAATGCTGCTGGTTCCCAAGATAGGGTAGAAAATACCACAAAATATTGGCTGTGAGTGGTGGTGTTAGCGGGTGGTTTGTTTTGGTGGTGGTGCGTGCAGTACTAGCGGGGTTCCCTCGCTCGTGATTGGTTACTGGGGCGCGTGGTATGACGTCAGGGCGTTCTGCCTCACGGCCTTAGAACCCACTCACTAACTCAGATGGCTTTTGTAAAATAAGCCACAGGAATGGTGAATATCACTCTGACAAGTGTCCAACTTGTAGCACAGAGCGATTGGAGATAATACTTCAAGGAACTGGCTTTGCTGACGAAACGACTGGCTTACTTGTATATCTGGCTTTCCGGAAGAAGCTGGCTTAAGCCTTCTGGACTGGTGGACCTGAATGCTGTTACCTGCACAGCAGTGAAGAACTGGATGGATGGCAGGAGACACTGGATGACTGTAGGCTGGCTTAGGATCTTTCCCACAAACTGGCTTACTTGGTGGCTAAATTGCAAAACCCAGATCAACTCTTCGAAGGTTTACTTGCAATTAGAAGCCAGAAGACTGGAGACACTGCTTCAGAAGAGTCGTGGATAGATGACATCACTGGGTGAGGGAAGGTGGGTCACTGGAGACGGTTGATAGACGCCCGCGGCGGCACTCTCTCAAACACCGGCTTTTCTTCTTCTCAAATCTGCTCAATTACCTTAATCTTTGCCCACACGCTGTCACAATTTGTGTTGTGGGGGTTCTTGCGTAGATTTGGTAATATATATTAAAGATGAGCTTGGTTTTGGTAGCGTTTAATGGACCGTTAGATATATGGGAGCTGAGAGCCTAGTCCTAGCCGTCCGGCTGCACTGCCTAACTGAGTGGAACTGCCTCACTGGTGAGCGGGCACTCGGGCATTCAAAAAGGGATGGCCTATGATTGGCTAATGCAAGATCACATGGGCAGAGGTTGGTGATCACGTGAACAGCTATGGTGTAGCCGTTAGAAATACGAACCATACAAACTGTACGATTTCCGGGGTGTTCGTTACTCGGGGGTCCACTGTACTCATACTCAAAAAATACTCAATGTTATTTTCCTATAAGATAATTTCCATTTTTTACTTTTATATTCTATTATATTACTTTCAAAAATGCTCAATGTTATTTTCCTATAAGATAATTTCAATTTTTATCATTATATTACTATTATATTACCACCTACTCACCCTAAACTAAATACGCATTCTGTAAATTACTTTTAAAAATACTAAATGTTATTTTACTTAAGATAATTTCAATTTTTACTATTAACTACCATCCTACTAAACACTTGTTGCAATGTAGTATTACCACAATGTAATTTGAACAATGAAATATCATCATATTGTAATCTGAACAATAATTAAACATATTGTAATCTGAACAATAATTAAACAAGTCAAACTCAATCAATTTCTCCAATATTATGTACATAGTCTATAAGCCATTAGATTAAGCTGCCCCTAATGCCATGGCATGTCAGTGGCTCTCCTTGCACTTCTATGTAAAATTGCGAAGAAATAACATTTATAATAACAAAAAAGCACAATACCGTGACTGGAACAATACACACACAACCCGCACATATAAAAGGAGAGGAGCTTACGATGACGTTTCGGTCCGACTGGGACCATTTACAAAGTCACACTAACACTGTCTGCCTGCCTATAAATACCCCTTCCACCTGTCCTTCGTGTTAGTGTAACTTTGTAAATGGTCCCAGTCGGACCGAAACGTCGTCGTAAGCTCCCTCCTTTATATGTGCAGGTTTGTAAATAAAATTTGTTTGTTTTTGTTTGTTTGGTACCACTGGTAGTGCCATCCTGCCAGAATGTCCTATAACCTATGCCCTAAGTAAAAAAGAAACAATTCTGGAATGTGTAATACGTATTCTGCAGGCTGGCTGGCCTGCTGGCTGGCTGGCTGTATCTATCTGTCTATCTCTTTCTCTGTCTCTGTCTATCTGTCTCTATCTCACAGGTACACATACATAAATACAATTATACATAGTGTATATTACCTAGGATAACCTAAAAAATCCAGAAAAAGTGCTATACTGTGGTTGTAGATATAAATGCATAATAAGCATGACTGGCAACTGGCAAGTAATACGCATTTTCACTAGCTCAGGAATCAGATGTGATCGTGTGTAATACCAGTTGGTTCATGAGCAACTCTCTGAGACGATTGACAAGCAGACAGAAAGACAAACACACACAGGCAGACAGAAAGACAGACACACACAGGCAGACAAAGACAGACACACACAGGCAGACAGAAAGACAGACACACACAGGCAGACAGAAAGACAGACACACACAGGCAGACAGAAAGACAGACACACACAGGCAGACAGAGAGACATACACAGGCAGACAGAAAGACAGATAAACAGACATAGCTAGACACAGACAGACATGGTTATGTGTAACAGTGAAAACAAATAAAGCCAGGGTTCCATGCAGCAGTGCACGATCATCAAGTGTCACTCCACTGCTTACCCTGTCAGCAGTTTAGTTATACTTTGTATACATATTCCTAGACAATAGTAAATGACCAAGGCAGGTGTAAATGTTGACCTGTCAGTGTGTTTGTGACAATTTGAGTATAATTTCAGTACCTAATAATACTGTCAGAACATAAAAATTATATAAAATAATATAAAAACGAGAAAAAAGGTATATCAGCAACACTTCTGCAAGCGGCAGGACTCCATGTTGCCGTCAGGTGAGCATCCAGTGCCAACTTCGCAGTCTTATATCTCGGTAAGTGCTGGTCCTAAATTTTTTTTTTTGGTCTTATTACACAGAAAATTGCCCTCTTTAATTTAATTTTTTTTTTCAAAATATTCAGAGCTGGGCAACCGAACGTAGATCTACATTTGGACAGTTAATGGGTTAATACACATTTCAAACTAAGCCTCACCTTAATTTCACTAGAATCACTGCAAGTCAAGATTGTCTGTCGAGATTTTATTGTGAATGCTGCGGCAACACACGGCAGAAAGGAAGGATGGTTTGATAAAATATGATCCCATAATACCAGCCAATCACTGGATGACAAAACCTGTTGAGAAATATCCAGTTAAGTTGAGATTATTTGACTAACAATTGTAATGTTTATATTCTTCTTTTCTTTCCAATATTGCAAAATTATGAAATCCACTTATATGTTTTGAAAGAGAGCCTCATTTAGATTAAACACAGATACTGAATTAATTAAACACTAAATTATCACCATTTTTTAACACTGGCTGTCTCCCACTGAGGTAGGTGACCTGAAAAATAAAGACTTTCACTATCATTCACTCTATCAGTCTTGTCAGAGGTGCACAGATATGACAGTTCAGATGACCCTCCAAACAGAAAATATCCTCCGCCCCTCTTTTAGAATGCAAGCATTGCACTTCCCACCTCCATGACTCAAGTTTGGCTAAACCCATAGGATTACAGAGTGCTAGTACACACTACTTGCAGCCTACACACTCACAACTTTCATAATATTAAAAATGTACAATAATGACAAGTAGATGAGTAAGATTCATCCAGTAAGGTACAGTATCTTTCTATATCCTAGGAAAGTTAGCATAGGCTCTAGTGTGACCACAATACAGAGGAATCTCAACCCAGCATGGCTGTGGCAAGCTTGCTATGGAAAGATGAAAAAGTGGAAAAGGTTATGGGGAAATAGGAGGTGGCAGGAATAGTAGGCCGCCCGGATACCACACCTACACGTAATACAGCCTCTCCTCACTTAACGACGGAGATAGGGGCCTAAGACCCCGTCGGTAAACGATTTCATCGCTATTCGAGGAATCACCCATTACTGACACTTCAAAAGTGTCACCACCCAAAATTAAAACATTCAGTTTTATGTTTGTTGGGAAATTCCTTTCAATCTGTTCATTATTAACGGTAATACAACATAAAATAGGTCAATGACTTACTTCCAAGATATTCCAGGAAATGCTTACATAGCTGATTACTTGAAAAAAAAAAAAAAAAAAAAATCGAGAAAAATCACACTTTTTTCAGTCTTTGCATAGGGCAAGAGTGATCTTCTATGGTTACCCTTCAGGCAGGTAACGTTTTCTGTAATGGTCGCGGTCACTTTTTTTTATTATTACCATCCACATACCTTGTTCACTGAGTTTAATTATTTATTAAGCTGGCATGAGAGAGACAGAGAATGTAATTATAATAATAATAATAATAACAATAATAATTAATAATAATAATAATGATAATAATAATAATCACTCTGGAGTGCTTTAGCTGTCAGCTACCAAACCTATACGAAATGTGTATGACATTTACAGCATCCCAGAGTGATTATTAATTATATTTTATTATTATTATTATTCTCATAATAATATTAGAATAATAATATGAGAGGTTTTTACAAAGTAGAAGTGATGCAAGGAGGGAAGAGTATATGGAGAGAAAAAGAGAGGTTAAGAGAGTGGTGAAGCAATGTAAAGAGAGAGCAAATGAGAGAGTGGGTGAGATGTTATCAACAAATTTTGTTGAAAATAAGAAAAAGTTTTGGAGTGAGATTAATAAGTTGAGGAAGCCTAGGGAACAAATGGATTTGACAGTTAAAAATAGGAGAGGTGAGTTATTAAATGGAGAGTTAGAGGTATCGGGAAGATGGAAGGAATATTTTGAGGAGTTGCTAAATGTTGATGAAGACAGGGAAGCTGTGATTTTGTGTATAGGGCAAGGAGGAATAACATCTTGTAGGAGTGTGGAAGAGCCAGTTGTGTGTGGGGGAAGTTCGTGAGGCAGTGGGTAGAATGAAAGGGGGTAAGGCAGCTGGAAATGATGGGATAAAGATAGAAATGTTAAAAGCAGGCGGAGATATAGTTTTGGAGTGGTTGGTGCTATTATTTAATAAATGTATGGAAGAGGGTAAGGTACCTAGGGATTGGCAGAGAGCATGTATTGTTCCTTTGTATGAAGGCAAAGGGGTCAAAAGAGAGTGCAAAAAATTATAGGGGAATAAGTCTGTTGAGTGTACAGTGGTACCTCGAGTTACGATATTTTTTCGTTCGAGAATGCTGTTCAAGTGCCATTACCAAACGAATTTATCCCCATAAGGAATAATGTAAAATAGACTTGTCCTTTTACACCCCCAAAAATATACCTACAAAAGCATTTAAAAAAATAAACTTATATAAAAGGGCGATTTTGGGGACCATCGTAACTCGAGGTACCACTGTACCTGGTAAAGTGTATGGTAGAGTTATTATTGAAAGAATTAAGAGTAAGACAGAGAGCAGGATAGCAGATAAACAAGGGGGCTTTAAGAAAAGTAGGGGGTGTGTAGACCAAGTGTTTACAGTGAAACATATAGGTGAACAGTACAGTGGTACCTCGACTTACGATGGTCCCCAAACTCACCCTTTTATGTAAGTTTATTTTTTTAAATGCTTTTGTAAGTTTAATTTTGGGGGTCTAAAAGGACTAGTCTATTTTACATCATTCCTTATGGGAATAAATTCGTTTGGTAATGGCACTTGAACAGCATTCTGGAATGAAAAAATATCGTAAGTCGAGGTACCACTGTACAGTGGACCCCCGAGTTTCGTAAACCCCGGAAATCGTACATTTATGTAAGTATAATATTGTAAGTGCTTGTGGAAAAGTATTTTTGGGGGTCTGAAATAGACTAACCTACGTGACATTTTTCCTTAAGGGAGTAAATTCGTTCGGTAATGGCACTTGAGCAGACTTCAGGAGTGAAGTTTTTACGAAACTCGGGGGTCCACTGTATTTGGATAAGGGTAAAGAGGTTTTTGTGGCATTTATGGATTTGGAAAAGGCATATGATAGGGTGGATAGGGGTACAATATGGCAGATGTTGCAGGTGTATGGAATAGGAGGTAGGTTACTGAAAGCAGTGAAGAGTTTTTATGAGGATAGTGAGGCTCAGGTTAGAGTGTGTAGGAGGGAGGGGGACTATTTCCCAGTAAAAGTGGGCCTTAGACAGGGATGTGTGATGTCACTGTGGTTGTTCAATATATTTATAGATGGGGTTGTAAGAGAAGTGAATGCGAGGGTCTTGGCAAGAGGTGTGGGGATAAAAGATAAAGAATCAAATACAAAGTGGGAGTTGTCACAGTTGCTTTTTGCTGATGACACTGTGATTTTGGGAGATTCTGAAGAGAAGTTGCAGAGGTTGGTGGATGAATTTGGTAGGGTGTGTAAAAGAAGAAAATTGAAAGTGAATATAGGAAAGAGTAAGGTGATGAGATTGGATATCAGGTTGGAGGGAGAGAGTATGGAGGAGGTGAATGTATTCAGATATTTGGGAGTGGACATGTCAGCAGATGGGTCTATGAAGGATGAGGTGAATCATAGAATTGATGAGGGGAAAAGGGTGAGTGGAGCACTTCAGAGTCTGTGGAGACAAAGAACTTTGTCCATGGAAGTAAAGAGGGGAATATATGAGAGTATAGTTATACCAACACTCTTATATGGGTGTGAAGCATGGGTGATGAATGTTGCAACGAGGAGAAGGCTGGAGGCAGTGGAGATGTCATGTCTGAGGTCAATGTGTGGTGTGAATATAATGCAGAGAATTCGGAGTTTGGAAATTAGGAGGAGGTGCGGGATTACCAAAACTATTATCCAGAGAGCTGAGGAGGGGTTGTTGAGGTGGTTTAGACATGTAGAGAGAATGGAACGAGACAGAATGACTTCGAGAGTGTATAAATCTGTAGTGGAGAAAAGGCGGGGTAAGGGTCGGCCTAGGAAAGGTTGGAGGGAGGGGGTAAAGGAGGTTTTATGTGCGAGGGGCTTGGACTTCCAGCAAGCATGTGTGAGCGTATTTGATAGGAGTGAATGGAGACAAATGGTTTTTAATACTTGACGTGCTGTTGGAGTATGAGCAAAGTAACATTTATGAAGGGATTCAGGGAAACCGGCAGGCCGGACTTGAGTCCTGGAGATGGGAAGTACAGTGTCTGCACTCTGAAGGAGGGGTGTTAATGTTGCAGTTTTATTACTGTAGTGTAAAGCACCCCTCTGGCAAGACAGTGATGGAGTGAATGATAATGAAAGTTTTTCTTTTTCGGGCCACCCTGCCTTGGTGGGAATAGGCCGATGTGTTAATAAATAAAAAAAATTATTATTATTATTATTATTATTATCACCATTGACATACCTTGTTCACTGAGTATAATAATTTCTTAAGCTGCCACGAGAGACAGAAAATGTCAACACACAGATGAACACACCACCTGATCCCTTTACTGTGTACTTCTTCCATTTTCCTCTTGTTTTTCCTCTTCCAAGTGCTGCTGCACTTATACCTCTATCTTGTACTATGGGGTGCACAATAGACGTGCAGCAGCACTTGGAAGAGGAAAAACAAGAGGAAAATGGAAGAAGTACAAAAGAAGCTCACAGTAAAGGGATCAGCTGGTGTGTTCATCTGTGTGTTTACATTCTGTGTCTCTTGTGGCAGCTTAATTGAGAAATGATTAAACTCAGTGAACAAGGTATGTTGATGGTGATAATAATAATAATAATAATTAATAAAGATAAAGATTTATTTCTTGTAATAATAATAATCACTCTCGAGTGCTTTCAATGTCAGCTACGAAACCTATACAAGTGCTGTTACATTTAAATCTTGTACTATGGGGTGCACAATCAAGTTCAAATTTGTACAAATATGTAGTCTTGGAGACTTTAAAAGCTAGTGTACTGAGTAGCTGTAAGAAGGAGATTGAGATGCGTGACCCAAGATCTCATACAGCATATAATATTTTTTTTTTTTACTCGTCGGAGAGCCTGTCGTAACTCTGAGTTGTCAGTAAATGAGTACGTTGGTGAGGATAGGCTGTATACAACATTTAAAGTGCCCCAGAATGATAAAATACACATACAGTATACTCATACGTAAGTAAGTAAGTTTATTCAGGTATACACAAATACAGTTACATAGATTATCATACATAGCAGCATATGTGTAGAGAACCTACGATAACCCAAAAAAGTCAAAGTGACTTACAGTGGTCCCTTGATTTTCGTGTTTAACCCATTCCAGATGGATCGACTAAAACCAAAATCGACAAAAACTAAAACCATTTTTCCCATAAGAAATAATGTAAATTCAATTAATCCATTTCAGACACCCAGGAGTATTAACAAAAAATAATTTTTTAGAGATTAAATATAGATTTACATACAGAAAAGAATGACAAATAAATATAAAGCACTAATAACATGTATAAATGAACATTTAACATCACACTTACCTTTATTGGCGACTCTTGTTGGTGTATGGAAGACAGAGAGGAGGAGAGAAGGAGGCGAGTTTATTGTTTGGAAGCAGGACAAAATGCTTCAATTTGACACTAATATCAGCTCTACGGTTATTTATCTATCACAATTTATCTAATATGACATAATAAACAATATTAATAATATAGAAACATGATATATACTCTAGAATGAATAAAATACATATACAGTGGACCCCCGAGTAATGAACACCCCGGAAATAGTACAGTTATGTAAGTATAATATTGTAAGTGCTTGTGGAAGTGTATTTTTGGGGTCTGAAATAGACTAACCTATGTGACATTATTCCTTAAGGGAGTAAATTTGTTCGGTAATGGCACTTGAGCAGGCTTGTGGGATGAAGTTTTTACGTTACTCAGGGGTCCACTGTATGTATGTCATTACGACTGTGAGGACTAGTGATAGTGTTATTGTTGTTGGGTTTATAAGGGCCACTGACCATAAGCCGTACATATAGTGGTGGTGGTGAGGCACCACCAGTATTCACATTGAAACAATGTACGTAATTTATAAATAAGAAATATTTACACTTTAATTTATAAATAAGAAATATTTACACTTTATAAATAAGAAATATTTACACTTTATAAATAAGAAATATTTACACTTTATAAATAAGAAATATTTACACTTTATAAATAAGAAATATTTACACTTTATAAATAAGAAATATTTACACTTTATAAATAAGAAATATTTACACTTTATAAATAAGAAATATTTACACTTTATAAATAAGAAATATTTACACTTATCTTGGAGGAGATGGTGGCAGAGGGCAGCTCTGGTCTCAGTGCCCCTATACTCCTCAAACAACAATGGAGGAGTTAAGTTTCGTGTCGTCATTTTTCTACCGCTTAATCGCTTAACCCTTTGACTGTTTCGGTCGTACAGTGGACCCCTGAGTTTCGTAAGGTTCTTATTTCGTAAACATCGTGTTTCGTAAGCTTTCTTCGATTTCGAGAATCGTAAACTGGCTCGTGTTTCGTAACGTATAAGACCTGTCCGCCTGCTCCGCGCCTGCGCGGGACACAGGACACCGCCAGTGAAGCGTTGTTTACCATTGAGAGAACATTACCTAGCGCGCTCTTTCAAACATTCACACTACATTTGGTGTCTTTTTTGGTGGTTTAGTGATTGTCACTGTGAAATAAGTCACCATGGGTCCAAAGAAGCTTCCTAGTGGCACCCCTGTGGTAAAGAAAGTGAGGAACACCATCGAACTGAAGAAAGAGATTATAGAAAAATATGAGAGTGACGTACGTCTGAGTGATCTTGCCAGGATGTACAACAAAACCCCATCTACTATCAGCTCTATCCTGGCAAAGAGAAATGAGATCAAGGAAGCTAATGTTGCAAAAGAGGTTGATATGTTAACGAAAAATAGATCGAAAACAGTGGATGAGGTTGAGAAGTTGTTGTTGGTGTGGATCCATGAAAAACAGAGAGCGGGTGATAGTATTTCCATGGCGATAATTTGTGAAAAGGCAAGGAAGTTGCATGCAGATCTTGTCAAGACAATGCCTGGAACCAGTGGTAAGGCGAGTGATTTTAAAGCCAGCAAAGGCTGGTTTGACAGGTTTAAGAAACGTAGTGGCATAAACAGTGTTGTGAGACATGGTGAGGCAGCCAGCTCAGACAAATGTGCAGCTGAAAAATTTGTGCATGAATTCCAGGGGTTCGTAGAGGCTGAACAATTCCTCCCCCAACAAGTGTTTAACTGTGATGAAACAGGCCTGTTTTGGAAGAAAATGCCCAACAGGACCTACATTACTCAGGAGGAAAAGGCACAGCCAGGACACAAGCCTATGAAAGACAGGCTAACTCTTATGATGTGTGCCAATGCCAGTGGTGATTTTAAAGTGAAGCCTTTACTGGTGTATCACTATGGAAATCCCAGAGCCTTCAAGAATCACAGTGTTGACAAGAATAATTTGTGTGTGCATTGGAAGGCTAACACCAAGGCATGGGTCACTACGGAGATTTTCAAGGAATGGGTGACTGGAGTGTTTAGCCCTAGTGTGAAGAAATACCTCTTGGAAAAGAAATTGCAACTCAAGTGCCTCCTGATACTGGACAATGCTCCTGCTCACCCTCACAACTTGCAAGAGTGTTTGTCTGACAAGTTTAATTTCATCAGAGTGAAGTTCTTGCCTCCTAACACCACTCCTCTCATCCAGCCCATGGACCAGCAGGTCATTTCCAACTTCAAGAAACTGTACACCAAAGCAGTGTTTGAAAAGTGCTTTGAAGTGACCTCGGACACTGAGTTGACCCTAAGAGAGTTCTGGAAAGATCACTTCAACATTGTGCATTGCATACGCCTTATAGGTAAGGCTTGGGAGGGAGTGACTTCCAGGACTTTGAACTCTGCTTGGAGACCATTGTGGCCAGGTTGTGTCCAACAGAGGGATTTTGAAGGATTTGAGGCTGACCCTGACCTTGACCCTGACGACCCTGTGCCTGTTGTGGACTCTATTGTGGCATTGGGGAACAGCCTGGGGTTGGAGGTGAGTGGTGAGGATGTGGAAGAGTTGGTGGAGGAGCACAGGGTAGAGCTAACAACTGAAGAGCTGCAAGAGCTTCATCTGGAACAGCAACAGACCACAGCTGAGGTTATTGCTTCAAAGAAGGATGGTGAGAGACAGAAGGAGGTGCCCTCTTCAGTGCTTAAGGAGATGTGTACAAAGTGTAATGAGTTGCAGACATTTGTTGAAAGACACCACCCTGAGCAAGCTGAAATGAGGCTTCTGTGCAGCCACTTCAGTGACAGAGCCATGTCGCACTTCAGGAAAGTGTTGAAGGGTCGCCAGAAACAGAGGGGTCTGGACAGTTACTTTACCAGGCAGGGGTCTGGTGACTCTCAAGCTGGTCTTAGTGGCATTAAAAGACCAAGAAGGGAAGTAACCCCAGAGAGGGACTTGTTACCTGAAGTCCTTTTGGAGGGGGATTCCCCTTCTAACCACTAACTCCCTGCCCCTGTCAGCAACTCTACCTTCCAGATGCCTGCAACTCTTCAATAAAGGTAAGTAAATGTATATATATATATATATTGTTTTTAATTTAGTATGTGAATATTTTTTGTGGAACGGATTAATTGTATTTACATTATTTCTTATGGGAAATAATGGTTCGAATTTCGTAAACTTTGTGTTAAGTACTAGCTCCTGGAATGGATTAATTACGATACTCGGGGGTCCACTGTATATATACGTCTTACGAGCCACTGTTTTGGACGTATCAATACGCCTAAATTCTAGCGGCTTCAAATCAAACGAGAGAAAGCTGGTAGGCCCACATATGAGAGAATGGGTCTGTGTGGTCAGTGTGTGCAGTATAAAAAAAAATCCTGCAGCACGCAGTACATAATGAGAGAAAAAAAACTCCGACCATTTTTTTTGGATTAAAACGCCGAATTTGAGGTGTATTTTCGTATAGTATTTATGGTTGTATTCTCTTTTGTATGGTCTCATTTGATAGAATGGACAACATACTACAGAAATATAGATGATTTTGATTAGTTTTATGATGAAAACGAAATTGAAATTGAGCTCAAAGTAGGAGAAATGTTCGATTTTTGCAAATGTTCAAGAGTCAACAAATCACGCCACGCGTCCAATACACATTAATTGGTGAGTCTAATATTTTTTCACAAGTGCACTAGTATTATTTATACCATTTTTACAATAATGCAATAGTCTGCATAACGGTAAATCTTCTATTTTTTATGTGAATAAAAAATCAAAATAAAAAGCAAAAGTAATATAAGAGGGGCCTAAAGACGTGACTAATGAACAGATAACATCTTATTTTAGTGCCAGGAATGTCTGCATTGTTTATTCTGGACCCTATTTTGAAATTGACAACTTTTTTATTTTGCATGAAATTGGCCAAATTGCTAAATTCTGATCACTTTATTGGGTAGTTGAAATTGATAAATTGGTGGTTTCTTGTACTCAATCGATAGAACAAATGGAGTTCTAAAGAAATATCTATGAGTTTGGTCAACTGGAACAATGGAATTTACCGAAAATAGGGTTAAAAGTCAGCGAAATTGCCGATGCGTATATATTGCTGAGATCACTAACTTCGCAAGAGCGTAATTCCGTGAGTTTTTAATCAAATTTCAAACTTTTGGTGTCTTTACCATCGGGAAACGATTCTCTATCATTTCATAAGAAAAAATAATTTTTTTTTTTTAAATTTTGCGACAACAGGAGAGTACTCAGGATTGAGGGTTGAGACAGTCAAAGGGTTAACTTACTTGCTACACTGTTAGTGCTACACTTTATAGCTGGCTGGTGCTATAGCCTTTATCGACTCCACTTTGATACGATTTCTTTCTTTAATTCTATGATGTTCCTCACTTTCTTTACAAAGGATTGGCACTAGGAGCTTTCTTTGGGCCCATGGTGGCTTATTTAGCAGTCACACACAATAATCAAGGGCCAAAAACAATGGATTGTTAAGAAATGTTTTGTATGAACTCACAGGATAATGTTCACTCAACCAGAAACAATGCTACACTGCCTGAGAATGTGCGTGGGAGGCGGGCAGTACAGTATAGCATTAGATAATGAAAAAGTTTTTTAATTTCAATATGGGAGCACAATTTGTGCTCCCATATTGAAAGTTTCTCCTTTTACATTTAGTAATATACATATACAGAAGGGGTTACTAGCCCCTTGCTCCCGGCATTTTAGTCGCCTCTTACGACACGCATGGCTTACGGAGGAAGAATTCTGTTCCACTTAACCATGGAGAAAATAAATATTTATCATCACTAATTCCTTTTATGCCTTACCAGAGGTGCATGAATATTGGAAAGGAAATCATAATTAATTAGACTGCAATAACTCTTGCTTGAATAATATGTCAATATCTAACATTCACGTGTGAGTGTGTTCGAGTGGAGTGAATGGAAAGAATATTATGTCAATATCTAACATTCACGTGTGAGTGTGTTCGAGTGGAGTGAATGGAAACAATATTATGTCAATATCTAACATTCACGTGTGAGTGTGTTCGAGTGGAATGAATGGAAACAATATTATGTCAATATCTAACATTCACGTGTGAGTGTGCTTGAGTGGAGTGAATGGAAACAAGTGCCTTTATGGGAGTTTTTTTTTCAACATGCTAGCCATCTTCCACACAGGCAGGGTGACTAAAAAAAAAAAAAAAAAACTTTATAAAGCTTTTCTTCCTTTTACAGGTTCTATTATGTATAAAGTAATTCATGGAAACTGGTTAGCTGGACGTAAGTTACTGAGTTGGGGTGTACAGTATTTGCACTCTGAAGAATGAGTGAAAATATTGCAGTTCAGTAGATCATTGGAACTGGGACATCCATGCAGTGTGGCAAGACAGCTACACAATGTGTGATGAAGAAAGTGTTATCTTCTCTGGATCATCTTACATTGGTGGGAAATGGCAAATGTGTTAAAAAAATTACCAGTCTTACTTTATCCTTGCATAAATTTTACAGAGGATGTAGAGTAAGTGTTAAAGTAAGCTATAATAATTTTACTTACTCTCCTGTACGATTAAATACATTAGAAAATTGCAAAGCAATGTAATTGTGGTTGTTAACAAGAACTCTACTTACTTTAGAAAATGCACTGGTAAGCAAAGACCAAGCATAGTCTTCAGCTGTCACTTTAAGTTTTATTAGATGAGTCAGCAATGAAGGATCTGCCTCAGTTATAATTTGCTCAATTACATTGAGTACTGTTATCCCAGGTTCTGGCCAAAATTCGAACCATAAACGACACCAATTCACTGCAATGACATTGTATAGTATATCATAAATTTATTGAGTCTTACATATTGTCTATATGCTATATAATATAATATTTTTAATTGTTATACCATTCCTTAAGATGTGACCACAATACTCAACTTCACATTCAGTTACATGACGTCCTCATAAAAAAAATAAAAAGATTCATGATTTAGGTTCTCAAAATTCCTTACGAGTTTAGAATTTGTGAATACTGTACCGGTATCACTTAATTCTATTTATGTAATAAATTTTGGGCCCAGTGTGTGTTTCAGAGACCATATTTTTATAAATATTGCTCTAATTGGGTTAATATTGACATTCAAGGAAAAGGATGCCTAGAAAGAGAAGATATTTGTACTTAGAAAATCCAATGAGAATATTTTTAATCAGTTTTATGGTTAGCTTTCAATTTAGGAGCCAGAAGTCCAGCCCCCTCCACCAAAAAAAAAAAAAAAAAAAAAAAAAAAAAAAGAGTCACAAAAAACTTGCAAATTACTGAAGCTTTTAGCAAGATGCCCTTCAGTAAAACTGTAATAATCAAAGCATGTGAATTATGAAGCTCACAAATTATGGGATGGATGGATTGTATTTACTGTTAGGTGACAAAGGGTAACAGGTGTAAGAAGGGTTGAGTTACCTTACATATTGTCCTGAATGGAATATAATCCAGGATCTTTTGGTTGTGAACTACATATACACAAACATGCAAGTTCACTTACTAATAATTGTAAGCGTCACTTCAAAACAGAGGAGGGGGTTACTGTGGAACATCTTGATGAATGGAAACACAAATTCAGGCAGGTACTCCACACTAGCCAGGAAGGGTGCCCAATGAGCAAGACAAGACAGTGTTCTGAATAAGAGAAATATATCAAGAGTGTACATTACATACACCTCAGAAAAACCATTCTAAAGAATCTATCTATCCTTAAAATGCTCCACATAGCAAAAAGTTCTGTATGCTCATTGAAACCAACGTACTACTAATATTTTTATTGAGAAACATACATAATAATATACAGTGGACCCCCGGTTGACGTTATTAATTTGTTCCAGAATGCTGTTCAAGTACCGTTACCAAACGAATTTGTTCCCATAAGAAATAATGTAAATTAGATTAGTCCTTTTAGACCCCCAAAAATACACTTACATAATTGTTCGAGTTTAGAGCTGTACGTAAACCGGGGGTCCACTGTATTCTGAATAAACAATGCATTTCTGATTAAGGGCCCTGAGGGCTGCAAAGTGGAATACATATGTCATACACCCATCACACCAAAAGCTCACTTCTCTTGATTTCATCAAGATTTACCTTGCATATCCGCATTCAACTGTAGGCTTCCTTTATATACAGTAAATTGCATATACAGATTCTTTACATAACAATCTGCATATGCAGTTCATATACAAAGTTTGAGTTTCAGTAAAATATACATGGTATACTTTCTGCAGTGGGCTCCTAAAAATATGTCATACATACATTCTTTTTTTTTTTTTTCAACAAGTCGGCCGTCTCCCACCGAGGCAGGGTGACCCAAAAAGAAAGAAAATCCCCAAAAAGAAAATACTTTCATCATCATTCAACACTTTCACCACAGTCATACATAATCACTGTCTTTGCAGAGGAGCTCAGATACGACAGCTGAGAAAAGTCCCTCCCAGCTGTCACTATCTCAGACCCCTCCTTTAAAGTGCAGGCATTGTACTTCCCATTTCCAGGACTCAAGTCCAACTAAATCAATTAACTGGTTTCCCTGAATCCCTTCACAAAATGTTACCCTGCTCACACATACATTCATTTATATTAATTTACAGTTAAGATCTGTTTACCAGTGTATTGAATTTTTTTTTTTTTTTTTTTACTAAATTAATAGTTTCCTCACTGAAGTAGAGTGAGCCACAGAAGCAATGTTTCCTCTTTTTGAACCATCCTACCTTGATATGAAATGGCCTTATGTGGTAAAAATAATGTAAATTGTATCTTAAAAATTATCAAACAGATCTTAAACATAAATTATACATTATGCGGCAGCGTTGGTGAAGTGATAGTAAATATAAATTTCATTAAAAATTAAACAAACAGATAATTAAATAGTAAGTGCATTGGTGGTGACTGTCAAATTCAACCCAGGAGATAAATTTAATGATAAATATGCACCTGCATCCAAATGATAACTTAGGTTTCATTTAATACACCTTTTATAATTTATGTAAATATTTAGTTTCACCTACCCTTGGAGAGTTCTGAAGAGTGCTCCATCAGGCAGCTCCAGAACCTCTTGTAGCCCTTCAAATGCTGCGTGGGTTCCTTTATCTAGCAGTGAGCTAAACACTGAGTAGTTGCGTGGAACTTCAAGTACAGATAACCATATCAAGGTTCTATATTTCTCTGGGTACCCTTTGAACTCCTGGAGAATCTTGTACCATTTATTTTTGTCAAGTAGTTCCTAAGGAAATATAAAACAAACATTGTTTTATGATACAATCTGACAATAAACTAATCACAAACATTTTCATGAAAGAGTGCCATTCATATCACAGTTTGGCTGGAGAGAGTATATGAGCTTGTAATTGCTGCCAGGATTTGAGCCCTGGAAGTGGGAAGTACTGTACCCATACTCTAAAGGAGAGGTGGGAATACATGCTGTTTGGAGGGACATCTGAAGTGTGATATCTATGTACCTATGGCAAGACAGTGATAGTGTGAATGATGGTGAAAGTGTTTCTTTTTCAGATTACCCTATCTCAGTGGGAGACAGCCAGTGTGCTAAAAAAAAAATATCTACTGTCATGTATATAATGGTGATTACTCTTCTATTACAATAAGACCAATCTATAGTGACCTTTTATTACTCAAATTCATCACAATGTAGTTCAAAAAGTGCCCCACAAACATATCTCAAAAGTTCAAAAATTTGTTAAAGAACAACTGAGCTTGCCACTATTTTGAAATCAACAGCCTTTGGCTTAACACCAGAATCATAATCAGGAAGAGGAGTAACAACTTACACCACAAATGAAATGTAAGGTCTATGACAAGATCACAACTTTTATCCCCTTGAGTTAGTCTAACATGGAGAGAAGACTTAAGCTGAAATGGTATATGGAGCAAGTGACATAGCTATGTCATTAGCTCTATTTAGTAAGACATTATAGAATACAGTACATTGCCACCCAGAGACAACCTTCACCTACTGACAACTCTTCATCAACATCTACAAAAGAACGTCATCCACCTGGGTTCTGCAGATTGACATCAACTCTCTTTTACTAGATATTCTGCTATGACAGGTGATGGCTTCCAAAATGTGAGGTAAACTGTATTGTACATTATTATATTATTTTAACAAAAAATACAAAATTGTTGAGGGAAGGGGATGAAATTTACAATTTTTGGAATTAAACCCTATTTTTCTCCAAATGTCATATACAGTGGACCCCCGGATTTCATACTGCTCCAAACTCGAACAATTATGTAAGTGTATTTTTGGGAACAAATTCGTTCGGCAACGGCACTTGAACAGCATTCTGGAACGAAACGAATTAATGACGAAATCCGTGGGTCTACTGTACTTCATATTAAGCAGATTTAGGCTGGTAGTGGATTTTCAGGAATGTAACTACAGTGGACCCCCGGTTTACGTTATTCGCTAAACTCGCCCTTTTATGTAAGTTTATTTTTGTAAGTGCTTTTGTAAGTGTATTTTTGGGGGGTCTAAAAAGACTAATCTAATTTACATTATTCCTTATGGGAATAAATTTGTTCGGTAACGGCACTTGAACAGCATTCTGAAACAAAATAATGACGTAATTCGGGGGTCCACTGTATTGTACCAGGAGAGTATTTAATGTACCTCGAGCCCAGATATTTAGGGATGAAAGGTGATCACTCAGCTTATCTTACTGCCCTATCCTCTTTCTAATCTTCCTTATGTTTCTCATTCTCTTTGCCCCTTCTCCTCTTTTCTCCTCATCCCACTGTTAACCCTGGCAGAAAGAGTAAGCTTTATCCTGCAGTGTTCAATGGGCAGGTGTTATGCTCTCCACCTAAAACATGTGGCCACCACCTTCCTCCATTACTACTTTCTCCTCCTGCTATATACACCTACAGTGATGTCAGTGATGTCATTTCTTAAGTGAGACACTTATCATCACTAACACTTACACATCACTAACGTTTACCAACGGAAATTTAAAAAAAAGAGGGATCTTTTGGTGATGAGGGAAAACTTAATGTACTATAGCAGCTAATTAAACACAGAGACATAGTAATGTTAGAATATCTGAAAACTAGACCAAATAGAAATCATAATTTGCAATGATTTGAAATAAGAACGAGTGAAATATTAAGCCAGTATTTACACAGAGCCAAACAACATAGCAAAAGAAGCAACTCCATAGCATGGGTCTACAAAAATTACAGGTTACATGCCTGAATTCAGAGGGTTTACTGTTGCTATAGACTACTGGAATGGAAACTTAAGAATATTTTTTTTTTTTTCAACAAGCCGGCCATCTCCCACCAAGGCAGGGTGACCAAAAAAGGAATTAATACTTTCACCATCATTCACACACAATCACTGTCTATGCAGATTTGTGCAGATATGACAGTTCAGATGTCACTCCAAACAGCAAATATCCCAAAACCCTCCTTTAACCCTTAAACTGTCAAAACGTAGATATACGTTTGTACGCGTACTGCTCCGAACGTAGATCAACGTTTTATTTTTCATTCCTTCAAATTTAGTGCAATAGGCCTGAGTCGCCTAGACATGAGAGAATGGGTCTGCGCCCTCAGTGTGCGCAGTATTAAAAAAATCTGGGACCACTTAGTACCTTGTGGGAGCACTAGTTCAATTGAGTGCCACCTGATGCAAATAATGTGGCAAACACCATGGATTCACTGATGTCATGTCGCATTAACACTCCCCTTATAAGAGGGAAAAAAAAAAGGTTCGATAAATACATGAGTGGCTGTGGGTGGGTGTGAGTTGGACCACTAGCTTGTGTACTAGGTCTGATGCTGTGCTCCTTCCTTGAGAGGATGTGACCGACTAGGTGGGTCATTGGTCTAAGCTGGGGGTGATATGGACCTGCCTTGCATGGGCCAGTAGGCCTTTTGGGGTTCGTTCTTTTTTATGTTCTTATATATTTGGCAGGCTGGCTTTGGCTGTTCTGGCTGTCTCT
>WNWK01030573.1:0-23401 GCA_009830355.1 Cherax destructor
TTATTATATCACTGGAAAATTCTCGAAGGTTAGTACCAACGCACACGAGAGTCACTCCTAACAAAGACTTGGCAGGCGATGTAACTTTTCCCTGAAAAGCGGGGCCCCACTACACGTTGAGAGACAACACAAAAGTGTCGGGGGCCCAAGACTGTTCAACTGCCTCCCAGCATACATCAGGGATTACCAACAAACCCCCTGTCCCAAGAAGGACCTCCAAAGGGTACGTGACCGCCGGGCTTGGTTACGTTGGACGTGGGGCCAGAAATAAACCTTTGATCGGCCTTATCTAACATGAGGCCGGTCCAACGGCCAGGGGCGTACCCCTGGAACTTCCCCAGGTTACTCAGGTTTGCCACCAGGCCACCCTGGAGGCAACCCTCCCCACAAAACTGGGTTGATTAGCGAGGGTAAAAACAAGGGCGTGTTTCTTTATTTATTAGTACCATAGTAAATTACCTGGTGTTAATGGGTTGGGGTTTCATCGGGACAAAACTCACCTATTTCCCGAAATGTTCATAAAAGGGAATCTTAATAGTAAAAGGTCATAGCCCCATACCTTGACATGTACTTGTGAAATAAAAATATATAAATATATATATTATTATTATTATTAATATATATATATATATATAATATATATATATATATTTGATAGTGTTACTAGTTTCATATTATCTTTTTTTATCAAATTTTCATATTTTTACCTGATAAGAGTCTGCATGGTTATCTTATCTAGTTGAGTTATTTGGTTCACACACACGGAATGCCTTCCCGAAACCTCTTCTTCCAGGTAAGATCTTAAAATAATATTCTGAAAATTCCCCAACAGTATGTGAACTGTAGAATGTTTTGTTTATGCCTGTGAGTTTCTGGAGTGAACAAAAAAAATTTAAAAAATGGTATTTAATGCCAACAACTTGAAGAAAAAATGAGCAACGTTAGCAATCTTTATTGGCGAAAGCTCCCTCACTGAGGCTTCATCAATAATTACAGAAACATCAGCAATGGTAGAAGATGAAATCAATCCATCACAAAGAAAGTGGTTTCATAACTAGTAATACACACCAACCGGGACTTTTAGCCGGGTCTGGCCCCAAATTAACCCCCCGACGCCTTCCCCCCGACCCGATGCTACAAACGTCAGGCCCAGGTGGAGACACTGGATCTCCATCCTGATGTGAGGTTATTCATGGTCGGGATAATAGGACTAATTTTACCCGTTTGGAAGCGTTAATAGCAATACAATATATCCAAAGACAAAGTTGTTTTAAGAACTAATTAACTCACCACGGTTAGAAAAGGGGAATGGAGACGAAAGGTTTTGACGCGGCGTTGGAGGGCAGGAAATATTTTGGGGGATTCAGGGACACCTGTTAGCAGGACTTATCCTGGAGGTGGAAGTACAATGCTCAATTTAAGGAGGGGCTGGGATACTGACTGGAGTGAATTTAATGTCTATCTATCCTGCAAAGACAGTGATTATGCATGAATGATGATGAAAGTGTTGAACGAAGATGAAAGTTTTATTTTCTTTGGGGTCACTTTGCCTTCGGTGGAAACGGCGACGTGTTTTATATATATATATATATATATATATATATATATATATATATATATATATATATATATATATATATATATTCACACACATATAATATTCAACACACCCTTGAAACTGGGCAGCTACTGAGGTATGGAAGAAGGCCAACGTAGTCCCCATCTTTAAAAAAGGAGACAGAAAAGAGGCACTAAACTATAGACCGTGTCACTACGTGTATAGTGTGCAAAAGTCCTGGAGAAAATCATCAGGAAAAGAATGGTGGAGCACCCGAGCTGAACAGGATAATAAACACAGACAGCACGGATTCCGGGAAGGCAAATCCTGTGTAACAAACCTCCTAGAGTTCATGATAAAGTAACAGAGGTAAGGCAAGAGAGAGAAGGGTGGGTTGATTGCATTTTCCTGGACTGCTGGAAGGCCTTCGACACAGTTCCTCACATGAGATTAGTAAAGAAGTTGGAAGAACAAGCATGTATAACAGGGAAGGGCACTGGAATGGATCAGGAATACCTCCAGGAGGCAACAACGGGTCATGGTGAGTGATGAGGTATCACAGTGGGCGCCTGTGTCGAGCGGTGTACCGCAGGGGTCAGTCCCAGGACCAGTGTTATTCTTGGTATATGTAAATGACATGACGGACGGGATAGACTCAGAAATGTCTCTGTTCGCAGATGATGTGAAATTAATGAGGAGAATCACATCGGAAGAGGACCAAGCAGGACTGCAAACAGACCTGGACAAGCTTGACATCTGGTCTAGCAACTGGCTTCTCGAATTCAACCCACCAAATGCAAAGTCATGAAGATCGGAGAAGGGCAAAGAAGACCGCTGACAGAGTACAGCTGGGCGGACAAAGGCTACAAACCTCGGCAAAGGAGAAAGACCGGGGTGAGTATAACGCCGCACGTCTCGGAGGCACACATCAACCAGATAACTGCGGCAGCATATGGGCGACTGGCAAACCTAAGATTAGCGTTCCGTTACCTTAACAAGGAATCGTTCAAGACACTGTACACCGTGTACGTCAGGCCCATACTAGAATATGCAGCACCAGTCTGGAACCCACACCTGGTCAAGCACGTAAAGAAACTAGAGAAGTGCAAGGTTTGCGACAAGGTTAGTGCCACAACTCAGGGGTCTGTCCTATGAAGAAAGGTTGAGGGGAAAAAGGATTAACAACACTGGAGGAAAGAAGGGTCAGGGAGACATGATAACGACATATAAAATACTGCGGGAATTGACAAGGTAGACAGTGACAGGATGTTCCAGAGAGGAAACACAGAAACAAGGGGACACAACTGGAAGCTGAAGACTCAGATGAGTCAAAGGGATGTTAGGGGAAACATTTCTTCAGCCACAGATAGTCAGGAAGTGGAATAGTCTAGATAAAGATATAGTGGAGGCAGGAACCATACATAGTTT
Source organism: Cherax destructor (assembly GCA_009830355.1). Taxonomy (NCBI): domain Eukaryota; kingdom Metazoa; phylum Arthropoda; class Malacostraca; order Decapoda; family Parastacidae; genus Cherax; species Cherax destructor. Next base: position 2,987 of record WNWK01030573.1, read on the forward strand.
TAAGACAAGGTATGATAAAGCTCATGGAGCAGGAGAGCAGAGACCCAGTAGCGGACAGCGAAGAGGCGGGGCCAGGAGCCGAGTCTCGACCCCTGCAACCACAATTAGGTGAGTACACACACACACACGAGTAGCCGGGAATCGAGCCTACATATTTAACCAGCCTCCCGGGACACTAAATGAATGAAAAGAAGTTGGATGTCCTGGTTCTAAGCGAAGCTGAATGGGTAGGGAGTTTCAGTGGGGAGAAATAGGATTAGGTCAGAGTATCTGAGAGTTATAACTAAGGATGGGGTAGCAATAATGTTGAAGGAACAGTTACGCAGGAGAAGAAGGAAAATGAACTTATAAATTCAAGGATTATGTGGATTAAAATAAGGGTCGGATGCAAAAAGTGGGTTATATTAATTATTTATGCGCCTGGAGAAGAGAGGAGAGTGATTTTGAGAGATGCTAAGCAGTGTGCTCAGGAAGTTTGAACCAAGTTAGAGAATAATTGTTGGGAGAAACGGTTATAGATCGCGTTGTAAGTAAGTCTGGGGTGCCAGGAATGAATGATAATGGAGACCATTCATTGAACATTATATAGAGAGGTTTGGCAATGGGAAATACATATTTTATGAAAAAACTACAGTGAAAGTAAAAAGTAAATGGGGTACAGAAGATTGGTGTCAGAAAGTAGAAGAGGTGAAGGTTTATAAGCTAATAAACTTATAAACTATTGGTAGAAAGATTGGCTAGTGAGAGTATAGGCAGTGTTAGAATTTCAGCAGAAGTTTGTGGATATAGGAGGGTGGGTGTGGGAGGGAAGAGGAGCGACTGGTGGAATGATGGGGTAAAGAGAGTAGTAAGAGAGAAAAAGTTAGCATAAGAGAGGTTTTTGCAAAGGAGAAGGGATATAAGGAGGTAGGAGTATATGGATAGAGAAAGAGAGTAAGAGTGGTGAAGGAACATAAAAGGAGAACAAATGAGAGAATGGGTGAGATACTGTCATCAAATTTTGCTGAGAATAAGAAAGTTTTAGTGTGAGATTAATAAGTTGAGAAAGTCAAGGGAACGAACGGATTCGACAGTTAAAAATAGAAGAACAGTTATTAGATAGAGAGTTGGAGGTATCAAGAAGATAGAGAGAATATTTTGAGAAACCACTAAATGTTGATGCAGATGTGATTTCGTGTACTGGTCAGGAAGGTATAACATCTTTTAGGAGTGAGAACCAAATGTGAGGGGGAAAGTACATGAAGCTATGGGTAGAATGAAAGGGAATGAAGCAGTTGGAATTAATGGGATCAAGACAAGTATGTTAAAAGCAGGTGGGGATATAGTATTGGAATGGTTGGTTCTTTTATTTAAAAAAAATGTATGAGCTAGGGGAAGGTACTTAGGGATTGGCAGAGAACATGCATAATTCTTTATATAAAGGCAAAGGGGACAAGATAGAGAGTAAGAATTATAGGGAAATAATCTGTTGAGTATACTTGGTAAGGTATATGGTAGTTATTATTGAAAGAATTCAGAGTAAGACCGAGAGCAGTATTGCAGATGAACCAGGAGAATTAGGAAGGGAAGTGAATGAGTAGAACAAGTGTTTACCTTGAAACATATAAATCAGTATTTAGGTAAGGGTAAAGAGGTTTTCGTTGCATTTATGGATTTGGAAAAGGCATATGATAGGGTGGATAGGAAACAATGCGGCAGATGTAAGTGAGTGGAATAGGTGGTAGGTTACTGAGGATAGTGAGGCTCAGGTTAGGGTATGAGAGAGAGAGATTATTTCCCAGTAAAAGTAGGCCTTAGACAGGGATGCGTGATGTCACCATGGTTCAAAATATTTATAGATGCAGTGAATGCTCGGGTGTTGGGAAGAGGTAAAGGGGTTGATGGATAAGGAATCTAACACAGTGGGAGTTGTCACAGTTGCTATTTGCTGATGCCACTGTGCTTTTGGAAGATTCCGAAGAGGAGTTGCGGAGGTTGGTGAACGAATTTGGGAGGGTGTGTAAAAGAAGGAAATTGAAAGTGAACGTAGGAAGGAGCAAAGTGATGAAAATAACGAAAAAATATGTAATGAAAGACTGGATATCAGATTGGAGGGAGGGAGTATGGAGGAAGTGAATGAGTTCAGATATTTGGAAGTGGACTTATCAGCAGATGGGTCTATGAAAGATGAGGTGAGCCATAGAATTGACGAGAGAAAAAAGATGAGTGGTGCACTGAGTCTGCCGAGACAAAGAACAAACAAACAAACAAACAAACAAATTTTATTTCATTGCAGGTTACATGGGTATTGGAAGTTACAATGTAAATTGAGTGCAAGGAGAGCCACTGACATGCCATGGCATTAGGGGCAGCTTATTCTAGTCCTTAAAAACTAGGTACTTAATATTAGAGAAATTTATTGAGTTTATTCTAGTTAAAAATTATTTTCAAAATTACAATATGATGAAATTTTACTGTTTAAATTATTATATAATGATATTAGATCTTAGATTGTTACAGGTGTTAAGATTCTTGAATGATAATATGGAATTGAGATTATCTTAAGGAAAATAACATTGAGCATTTTTGACATTAACTTATAATATGAGTAGGGGGTAACATAATAGTAACATATTATTAAAATTGAGATTATCGTATAGGAAAGTAACAATGAGCATTTTTCAAAGTAGTTTATAGCACGTTATTCATGGAATCAAACAGGGAAATGAATGAGAGTATAGTGGTACCAACGCTCTTATATGGGTGTGAAGCATGGGTGGTGAATGTTGCAACAAGGAGAAAGATGGAGGCAGTGGAAATGTCCTGTCTGAGGGCAGTTTGAAGATTAGAAAAGCGTGGGGTTTCTAAAAGTAATATCCAGAGGGCTGAGAAGAGGTTGTTGAGGTGGTTCGGACATTTATAGAGGCTGGAAAAAAATAGAATGATTTGGAGGATGCATAAATCTGTAGTGGAAGCAGGCGGGGTTGGGTTCGTCCTAAAAAAAAGGTTGGAGGAAAGGGGTAAAGAAGGTTTTGTGTGTGAGGGGCTTAGATTTCCAGCAAAAGTGAGTGAGTGTGTTAGATAGGAGCAGTTAATGGCAAATGTTTTTTATGACTTACGTGCTGTTGGAGTGTGTGTGCAAAGTAGCTTTTATGAATGGATTCGGGGGAATCGGTTAGATGGATTTGAGTCCTGGAGGGGTTGAGATATGTTGCAGTTGTTTTTGAACTGTTATATCAGCACACACCTGGCAAGACTGATAGAGTGAATAAAAAATGTATATATATATATATATTGAACGTGGTTTCAATTTTATTATTATTGTCAGACAGACACATGAAAAACTCGCCAATTTTTCAGCCTCCATCAGAGAATTAGTGAAAATTAAGAACAAGCACACAGACAATGTCAGCAACAAGGCTGATGTATACATCATATCATGCTGCAGTTGCACCAAAAATGTACAAGTCTTATACAAAGAATAATTGTGAAGATCAGAAGGAGTTTGAAGTAATCAGTCCCTCAGCCTGAAGTTGATGTAATCTGTCTCAATCTTGAAAAGAATACAGCATATGCGCGAAAACGGCTTATAAACTGTAGACAGGTGAGGTGCATCAGTCGTAGGTGGTATCACAGTGGACAAATCCACATGTGAAAGAAGGTCATGACTATTGGTTAGTCTAGTGAAGAATTCCTGTATCAAGGTCCCAAGATGTTGCTGTGTCTGAGAGCAATGGAGATAAATGGTATAGGACTGATGAAGATACTGTGTGGCGAAACGTTTTCTCAATAAAGATACCCAAGAGTTGCACATGTGTCTAATGCATCAAAAATGTACGTATATGAAGCATCAAGAACACTTGAACTCAGACTTAAGAACACCAAAACACCTTGAGGCAAATGGTATATAATGCCAACACGAAATACAAACATAAATGCAGTTGTCAATAAGACAACGTTTCGCCCACACAGTAGGTTTTATCAAGTCATAATGTTCACTATATAGGCACATCCACTCCGCTCCCCAGGTATATTTTTGTGACTTGATGAAGGCAGCATGGTTTAAGCACTGGCCTAGAGTTTTAAGACTCACTCGCCATGGGTTCAAACTCCTCCCGTTCTTTGGTTTGTTGTCAATAAATTGAACACATTATACTGCATTTCTGTCTTTTTTTTCTCCCAAAACACCTGCAGACTGGACGATAGAATTAACACTTGTTCACAAAACAGTATAGCAGAGAGACGCGTCATGAAGTTGTACTAATAATTCCTGAAAATGATTTGCGTAAACGCATGTGCCTGGAAGCAGCTCTGATACCAACAACCAACACAATTCCACAGAAGTCAGGCAGCTATAAAATATCCTGAACGTTGACCAAGCGATTGCTATACAACGTTAAGAGGGGCGAGCCTTTTTTGAGTGATTAGGAAAGGAAGACTGAAAAATTATGGGAAAAAAATGTTTTCTTACCAAAAATAGTGCATCATTCTGGCATTCTTTTGGTGTAATCAGCTTGTTTCTATCGTATTTCTAAGTATGTTTTTCCTTAAATGTAATTTTTTTGTTCTTGCTGTCATAAATAATACATGTTGGCAATTAGTGTTTTTTTTTTCTCTCCAAAAAATACGATTTGTATGATTGTTTCATTCAAAAAACACTACATAGCAACATCTCTGACACCTCCATTCAAGTGCAGGGACTCATGCCAGCTCAGTCGCCTCTGGGGTCTCAATAAGTGTTGACGTATGCAACACGCTGAGATTTGGTGCGCCGTAACCATAGAGTTTTGCTGAAAAAAATATATGAACAACTCGGAAATAAGTTATTGACATTGTGTTCCATTTTTTGAGTAAAGTATTAATAGGATTGTCATGATTTTTGCACACATTATTGAGTAATGAAGGCTCTACAAACACATCTTGGGAGGATTTCTGATATCTTTTATAGCTTTGTTTTTATTGATTTTTCTCCCCCAAAAAAAAAAAACACTAATTTCAACATTTTTTATTATGGAATCTACTGACATTTTCGTTTAAAAAGACTGGGTTAACAATTATATAGCCTTTATCTTTCATCTGATGTTAACTAGAGCATTGTACATTTTCCCAATTATGTAAAAAAAATGGAAAGTTTTGTGACCCATAAAATTTGACACAATTTATTTTTTTATGTCTAACTTAAAGGCAAAAAGTCACAACAAAAAAGTGTATAGGTTTTTAAAAGCTGTGTAAATCACTGTGAAAATCTCACTGAAATTTGACCAAAATAAAAAAAAAAAAAAAGTGTGATTTCGTTCGCCCCTCCCTTAACACCACTACTGCATGACACCACTGCCCCGTGAACACTCAGGTCTGCCGACCTACTCGTATTTACATTTGCCTACCCATATTTTACCTAATAGTATGCTACCTTTAATGTTAGTTTCCTGCTGTCAGGTTCTCAAACCCAACCCATCTCTCCATAGCTGTATTAACTACTACTACTATTACTACTACTATCCTCTCACAGCTTGCTACCTGACTCCAGAGACTATCTATACTACTATCTTAGTTGTCTCTGTATGACACCTGAATGAGTCACTTGTGGTGAAATATTTACCTAATACATGTCTTGATCAGTGTATACGTGTCTTACACCAGCAGCAAGGTAGATCTGTTTGTGACTTGATAAAGTCCATTGTGTGGGCGAAACGTTGTCAACATAGAATCGAACTGTACTGCATTTCTCATTGTCCCCTGTGTCGGTATTGTTATACCATTTCCCTCTAAGGTGGTCAAAAATATTTAAGAACTGATATCTGTTATAAATAATATAATGTATTTTATAAATAAGATAAATAATGAGCTGCGTCTGTTGTGCACAGAATACAATTTCTCAGCCTTTGGTGAGTGACTTCAGGCCTTAGTGTGTAACCTAAGACTCTGGTGACTGACCTTAGGCTCTGGTAAGTGACCTCAGCTTTTGATGAATGGCGTAAGATTGATGAATGACGTCGGGTTACATAAGAACATAAATTAGGAGTACTACAGCAGGCCTAGTGACCCGTCTTTCCCAAACTCAAATCCTTGTTGAGTGACCTCAGGCTTTGATAATTACCTATCTCTAATTACTTGTAGCTACAGGAGAGGGCTATGCTCGTGGCGTCCCATCCCTTCACCTCAACTTTTTCTTTAATTTGTAACTCTGGCCACTTTTTATCCCAGTTGAAAGTACCAAGAAATACTATTTATCTAATCTTTCATATTCTTTTATAAATCTATATATGGTTGTCATAGCTCCTTTTCCTTCTAATACCTTGCATTATAAGGGGCTTTCTATAAAGTGGTTTATACATGTCAGTTACCCTAATTGTTTAATGTACTGTACATAAAAAACTTGTTTGGTTTGTTTTGAAAAAGCCAGTGTTTTCAGACTTTATAACTCTTATGTTTTAGCTCTGGGAGACATTATGAAGCTTTATCTACATATTTTAAGTACTGATTTAATGGAAGCAAAGTGAGTGTATGTAGATTATTATATTAAGTAGAGCTTTATGTGGAACTTCCCTTCAAGTGCTTCGTATATTTAATGTTTCTTCTCTCAATGATTTAGGTACATTGTTTTCACGGTCATAATGACAGACCAAGAGGACGCAGAGGCGCGTCGGAGCCTCGTGGGTTCACGGTATCCGGGCGACAGTGAGTATTTGACAACTGTTTACTTCAAAGAGCGGCAGATTTTGCAATACTCCTTATACATTTACTGATTTGTTTCTTACAAAATTAATATATTTGTCACAGCAGACATTTAGGTAATGTGAGATGGCTGACTCAGGTACAACATTCAGCCATTCTTAATTGTAATTAGACACTTGGTTGGCGAAACTTTTCCAAAATAAAGTTACCCAAGTGTTGCACAAGTGTCTAATTCATCAACCACTCAACTCCATGAACCAGTTATCTACAAAATACAACACTCATAAGTATTTTAAGGTAAAAGGCTTCAAAGGCTATAACTAAAATATATACAAACTGGGGAAGTACTAAGGTCTTTCAAGGAAGAAAATTAAGTTGCTAGAGAACATGAGAACAGATCTCCTGTTGCTGATCTTAATCATATGATGGCTGCTCAGTAGAGCGATCGGCAATAAGATCGTAAAATGAATTGTTGGCTGAGAAAAAAAATGCATTTTCATATTTCTGTTTAAATGTTTATGCCTTGTCTTGTTTAACAATAGCATAAGATCTAGTTTTATAACATACAAGTGAAAATACGTAAACACAGCTTTAACTTACCAAATAGTTTCTCTACAGCTTGGCAATTTCACTGAAATTACTAATTCTGTTCATAGTTGTGTTGTCTATGGAAGAGCCAGAGCCAGCGCTTGAGGTCCACGATACTGGAGGAACGGAAAAGTATGTTTTGATATACTCATATCTGTAAACAGTACTTTGTTTGGTTATATAATCCTGTTCTTACCTTTGAGCCATACCTAATATTTTAATAATAATCTTGACACAGTGGAAACTGTATATTGTTAACCCTCTCATGATGCTTCAGGTGCGGCCCAAAGCAGACGATTGTGGACAACAAATCGGTGAGATTGTTCTCTCTTTTTTGAATTGTAATGTCATGTTACAGGATTTTTTGCCTTGAGCTCAAATTCATTAGTTAAACCTTTAACACAAGGTTACTTGATTTAACTCTGAGTGCAGAAACTGCACTTTAGTAATATAACTACACTGTAAAACTCTAACTACGCTAGGAGTACGATCGGTATGCTAGGAGTTCAGGAACTACACTGTTCATACAGTAACTACAATATTATTACAGTTATTTTTTGTAAATACAGTAAATACACTGCAAGGATGAAATTTAGTTTCTTTAAATGATTAATTAACTTTTTTTATTTTCCATTTTATAGCTCTTTATACTATACTTCGCTTTTTAATAGGAACAAATACTCTTCTACCCTGAATTGCTTGTACTGTAATACAAACAATAAATTATTAGTAATGTGAAATATAAAAGTAATGCATAACACATCTTATGAGCAGATGGAGGCTCATCATGCGGCAGAGGTTGGTGATGTGGACTCACTACAGAACCTGGTGGAAGAACACCCGGAGTATCTTGCCATCCAGGACAATTATGGCAACACACCACTCCACCTGGCTGCTAAAGGCGGCTACCTTGAATGCTGTAAAATTATTCTGCGAATTAGAAAAGGAAGTCAACCTCAAAAACAAATCTGGAAATTCCCACTTCTTCAATCAATAGCCACAGGAAAAAAGTCTACAGAGATTACGGAATTACTCATTCTCAATGGATCAAAGTTAAATATGACAAACAAACATAAATGGACAGCCCTGCACATAGCATCTGAAAAAGGTAATGTTGAAACATTGAAGTTGCTGCTTAAAAATTATAAAATATGTCTTCAAGCTAAGGATTCAGAAGGACTGACACCTCTGCATGTAGCGGCCAAAAATGGTCATTGGATGATCTGTAATGAGCTTGTGGAGGCAGGTGCCAACTTAGAAGAGAGGGATAGTAACGGCTCGACACCACTGCATTGGGCTGCAAAAATGGGATTTACTGAATGTTGTAGGAAGCTGCTGGAACGCAAGGTTTCTATTAACATTGTAAACAATAAGGGTAACACCCCCCTTCATTTATTATATGCTTCTGGAAAGGAAAAACAAGAATGTGCCAAGTTACTAATTGATTCTGGAGCGAATGTTAATGTCCAAAATAAAAAAGGTGAGACTCCATTTCATCTCTCCTTTCGTTCATCAATCAAAATGACAAAGATTCTCTCAGATGAAGACGTTAATTTACAACTGACTGACTGTAATGGCAGGACTGCTTTACATTATGCTGCTGAAAGACCGCCTTCTGATTATGTTAAGCTTGTTGTGGACATGAAAAATTCCAAGAAAATAGTTAATAATACAGATAAGCACGGAAAAACAGCTCTGCACATAGCCATTTCTAAAAAAGCAGCAGTAAGTTCAAAATTTTTGATTAAAGTCGGTGCTGACGGCTCCATTACCTGTGGTAAAATTGGCACTGCCTTACATATAGCAGCTCAAAATGGTCTGAATGAAATCTGTGATTATCTTATTACTAAGGGTGTCAAAGTTGATACAAAGAATAGTGAAGGATTAACACCTCTACACATGGCAGCCAGAGCAGGTCATAAAGACTGCTGTCGCGTGCTGTGCAAGAGAAGTAATTCACCAGATGTCCCAGATAATAATGGAATGACTGCTCTCCACCATGCTGCCAAAGGCCAACATGCTTCTTGTTGTAATATTATAATAGACAAGTATCTACATTCTGCTAACTTGAAAGATAATTCTGGTAAAACTCCTCTTCATATTGCTGTGGAGGTCAAGTCCCTGGAGTGTTGCAAGGTCATGGTGACGCCCAAAACAGATCTGTGGGCTACATCACCTACTGGCAGCCCAATCAAGATGGCTTCTGAGGCAGACTGTCACGACATCTTCAAATTTCTCTTGGATAAAGTAGAAGTTAGTAGAAGCCACAGCGAAAAAGACATTAATTTTCAAGAGCTTTTTGGAAAATCGCTGGAAAATGAAGACAGGTAAGACACGTGTGTCCGCTTGTGTATTTATCTATTTAAAGTTACGAGAACAGAGATAGATATATTAATGGTATTCGGCATTCCTTAAATAATTTATTATAGAATTCGTTTTATTTTTCAGTGGCTGTAGGACATATTATCTCTTAGTTTCATGTTCCTACTCACGTTATTGGTTCCCAGTTCCCTTAAGTAAACAAATTTACTTACCATACTCTAGTTATATATTACTAACATTGGTAATCTAACATAGCTAATCTTATTATATATTACTAACAATGCTAATCTAAGGCAAAAATGTTTTATATGGAAATAACATATAACCAGATTTCTGCCTAATATCTGATTCGAGAAGACTATTTTTTTTTTTTGTGGAAATTCCTAAGTTTGGTTCCATCATTTATCTAATATTGCTAAAGATCGTGTCCCTCCCTAACAACGCCAAAATATGTTACTAAGTAACCAATGTTCCTGTTAATTAATTGACGCTGTCAGCTGCTTTATTACTAGACTTCAGGCACAACACTTCAGCATTACAGAAATGTAATGCGCCAACAATTTTTATTGGCTTTTCTCTAATTATAATTAGTGTTACATGCTCCATAATCCTAAATAAATATGTAAAAATATCCTACAATATGACTGCCAGACCCTTCCTCCCTTCTCTCCAGTCCCATATAGATTTTTTTATGTATTCTAGCTGTCTTGTGTTTATTTATCCTGTCCTATACACATTTTCTTGCTCACACTCCTCCAATATTTTATATCTTTAAACCTATGAAAGTTGCTTTTTTTTTTTTTTTTTTTTTTTTTTTTCAAAATGCACAGGTACACCAAAATATATTAAGAAATAAAAGACACATATACTTACTTCCTAATTATATCAATAGATTTCGTTTCGATGAAAATCATTGTTGCAAGTTATATAGGATAAGCAATATTAAACTAAGTTGTTTAATCAAGATCATTGTACTCACCTAATTGTGGTTGCAAGGGTCGAGACTCAGCTCCTTGCCCCGCCTCTTCACTGACTGCTCCATGAGCTTCATCAAACCTCATCTTAAAGCTCTGTATGGTTCCTGCCTCCACTACATCAATTGCTAGACTATTCCAGTTCCGGATAACTGTATGGCTGAAGAAATACTTCCTAACATCCCTTTGACTCGTCTGAGTCTTCAACTTCCAATTGTGACCCCTTGTTTCTGTGTCCCATCTCTGGAACATCCTGTCTCTGTCCACCTTATCTATTCCTCGCATTATTTTGTATGTCGTTATCATGTCTCCCCTAACCCTCCTGTCCTCCAGTGTCGTCAGGCCGATTTCCCTTAACCTTTCTTCATAGGACATTCCCCTTAGCTCCGGAACTATCCTTGTTGCAAACCTTTGCACTTTCTCTAATTTCTTGACGTGCTTGACCAGGTGTGGGTTCCAAACTGGTGCTGCATACTCCAATATGGGCCTGACGTACACAGTGTACAGTGTCTTGTATGATTCCTTACTAAGGTATCGGAACGCTATTCTCAGGTTTGCCAGGCGCTCTTATGCTGCATAAGTAATCTGGTTGATGTGTGCTTCCGGAGACGTGCTCGGTGTTATACTCACCCCAAGATCTTTCTCCTTGAGTGAGGTTTGCAGTCTTTGGCCACTTAGCCTATACTCTGTCTGCTGTCTTCTTTGCCCTTCCCCGATCTTCATGAATTTGCATTTGGCGGGGTTAAACTCAAGAAGCCAGTTGCTGGACCAGGTGTCTAGCCTGTCCAGGTCTCTTTGTAGTCCTGCTTGATCCTCATCTGATTTAATTCTCCTCATTAACTTCACATCATCTGCGAACAGGGACACTTCTAATCATTTTAAAAACTAACATTAAAGCTCCTCGCAATCTTTGCTTTACAGAGATGAATAAATCCTGTTCAGTCTGCCATCTGTCACTTACTATTCTATCTGTACATATTGTACAATGTGTACATACCTGTATATATCATTTTGAGAAGGCAAATATATATTATAGACTACTGTTGAATTTTGTTTGTTTCATATTCCCATTACGACCAGGTCTCAAAGGCCATTCTTTACCTGTGTTCGTAATATAAATACACTATATATAGTCTACTTAATGTAACTAAAATATGTTTTATCTGTCAGAGATACACCAGAGGAAATCATACTAAAACATATGTAATATTTCTAGTGAGATGTTCATTATTGTACAGTATTTATAGTATTGAATATTCATCCAAATACTGTATAAGTAAATCCCCTTGTGAATTTAAGAAAAATTTAAGAAAGAAATATAAGGGGGAGATGTAAGAATTCAACTCTTAATTAAATTTCACAGTTTCAACCACTATTATATTTTTTCTTCCTATACCTGCATTTTTTTTTTTTTTTTAATTTAAAAATTACCCACTCCTTAATACATAGCCAATGAAGATCGTAAAATAACATTAAGTAATTTCGAATAGATAATTCCATAGATACCTCTAGGAGGACAGCTGAAAAACTCCAAACAAAACACATGATTATATATATAATATTAATAATGGAAGTATAGTAGCAGTATTGACGTAATCAGTCCGTCACCCACGGTGGGAGGTGGTCGGTGAGGGCGGCCAGAACTAATGTGGGTCATCTACACGATTAAAACCCACGTCAGGAGGCGGCACTTGTCTCCTGAAGAATAAAATAATTATCACATCATATATATTAGAGTAGAGGTAAAATGAGGTATATTTATTTTTTACTTTTCCATTGCGTAAACTTAACATTGTAATAGTATAAGTCTTACTTTAATTTGACTATGGTCTTCAATTACAGACAAATGATGGAAATTATCATAGACAGTTGCTTCTGGGAAGATGCCTTCAAACCTGCCGAAGGAATTTTAGAAACGAAGCTCAAAAACAAGAATTTGATTTTGCTTGTGAAGGATTATCCAGATTTAGTCAGACGTGTGATGGACAAGTGTATACAAACCCCAGATAACAGTGAAGATACACATCAACAGCCACAGACACGTTACTTAGTACACTACCTGGATGAGGCATATCCACTACCAGGTATGAAATGTTTATAATACAGTACAATTCCTTACTGCTATTATTATATTTTCCTAATAAAAAAGAAGCTTTCTTTCTTTTAACTGTGTTCTTTTTGTCGATTCTAATTAATAAAAATAAATGAGGAATGAACTAAAGAACCAAGCATACCAACCTATGCAATCTCTTTAATGTTATTTTGTGTAACTCATGATCGTATCTCTTCATTGTAGGCAAAAATGAAACTGTCCCTTACAAAAACGAAAGTGGCACTCACAAAAATGAAAGTGTTACTTACAAAAATAAAAGTGCTACTCACATTATTAAAAGTGCCACTCACATAAATACCGGCAATCAAAACCCACTTTTGAGAGAACCTTTTGAAACGGAGAGTGGGAAATTAATGGCCAGAGTGGAGTTGGCCAAGGTGGACCAGGCCTGGCGCCACGACCACCTCTTAGAATGTATCATTCACTACAAGCACTACAACCTGCTGAGACACCCTCTCGTCACCTGCTGGCTTCAGTACAAGTGGAAACACTACATCAGATGGCATCAGGTTATCTGTCTAGCGTTGGCTTGCATCTTGGCGATCTTGTTAACAGTGTTCACTGTAATATCTTGGTAATTATGAGAGGTTTCTGTTTTACATATTTGTGATTACCTGTTGGTAGTTACAAGAGCAGTGCTACAGTATGTTCATGTAACATTTTTATATCACCTTTTTCGTAACTGTTGCATTTACTATTTTCACTTTTATCCGATCGAATTATTCTTCCAGTTTGTAAAAATATAATCTTGTACTTCTTTAGTACAATTTTTTTAATGACAATAATTGCCTCGTGTTCTTATTTATAACAATTATATGATAATAAGAATACACTTTTCAACGTTAAAGAATTCTCATGTAGTGTTGACCATGGAACATGTTGACATGACATGTTTGACTGACATGTTTGACCATGGACCATGTTTGACCATGGACCATGTTTGACCATGGACCATGTTTGATCATTGACCATGTTTGACCATGGACCATGTTTGACCATGGACCATGTTTGACCATGTGTGACCATGTGACATGTTTGAATGGACATGTTCATACATTTCTGACCAGTGCTGGACCATGTTGATCATATTGCAGCGTAATTAAGCTGGTGTGTGCTATATTGATGTGTATCAAAGACACTGCTTTAGTCGGAGAAAATTTTCAAGGCAGTATACCTTTGATCTTATATGAAGCTAAAGTGATTCAGCAAAGTGCTTTATGTGAAGGTAAAGTGATTTAAAGGTAAAGTCAATGATTTTTCAATATGATGTCGCCTCTCCAGTTGGGGTATATCGTTCTTATTTACTCATTTTTATCACCTTAATTTACAACGTGTAGTAATACATATTCTTTATGTACATTGTCTTTTATATGGAGTTAAAAATTTCTAAAGTGGGACTGAAATTAATATTTTTCCTTAATCTACTAAATTTGGTGCATGTACATAACATTGATTTTGTTCATGGTCTTTATTCACCTCCAAAGACATGTTCTCTTTCGGGAAACGGGATTACATGGTCTTGTATGTGCACTTTCCAAAACAGAAAAAATACCGTTAATAGAAAAATTAATAACAAAATTTGGTACATACACACGCATACTTTCTCTCATTAGCTCGAAACATACACACATATACACACATATACACACTTGGGAAACTGGTTTTATTAATTGACAAAATTTCACATACAGTACACTATCATATCTCACTTACCTAACCTAGAATAATGGTGACATTAAGAGTTTCAAAATAACCTTCTACCTTCTTGTGTTCTACCACTTGTAAAGAACTTTATAAATTTGTGCTTAATTTATCTCCTTGGACCAACAACAACTAACTGGCTCCAAGTACCTCCCTTGATGGATATAATGTTCAGATCTTGACAAAAGTGAAAATCATTGTTTTACAGAAAGTACAGAGGGGGTAGGACAAATAATATGAACGTTTACTTATTGAACTGTCGAATGACTGAATACTCAATTTAAATGTGTGACGATAATGTATAATGCATAGCTAGAGTTGCTCAAAATTGGTATGAAAGTGAAGCACTTGGATTGGCCCCCACAATCACCGGATCTAGATATTATCAAGCATCTCTGGGTCAGTTGAGACAGTAAGTCAGGACCTGAAAGAGTTAGAGAAGGTTTTGCTTGAGGAATGGCTGAAAATTTCCCAGGATACTGTTGAAATGCCTTATGAATCAATTCCTCGACGAATTCGTCCCGTTTTAGCTGCAAATGTTGGACCAACTCCATACTGAAAATAAAAAAAGTTACATAACAAGGTGTTCATACAGTGTCCAATCCAAATACTTTCCTCTATAAATTCATCAAAGTACTCTTGCTTTAGGAGGCATCCTCTTCAAGGGGGGCTCCTTGGCGTGGTGAAGAGGCTCTTGGTGTGAGGAATTAGACCTTTTTGGTCTCCCTCCTCAGACCGAACCTAATTACCCCAATCCCCCTCCCCTATCCAATCCTCCCCATCCCCTATCCTATCCTCCCCATCCCCCCACCATGTTTTAAATACGGGTACTCTCACCCATTTTGATCCTCGTATGCATTCTCTCTAGCATCGATTTCTCGGTCTGCTCTTCCTCATCTGTCCTAAACTTCACCTGGTCTGTCCTCCCGGACTTGCATGACAGTGATCATTTTCCTATCATCTTTACCGCCTCTTCGTAGCCCACGCTGGCAATTTGACCTGGCGAATTGGGACCTTCACGTGCATCTAACTGCTTTTAATGAGGCTCCTTCCTCATCCTCCATTGATGAGATTTTACGCCTCTTCTCGACCTCAGTTTTAACCGTAGCTTCACATTCTATACCCCAAACCTCGGGCAAGCATTCTTAAAAGTGCGTGCCTTGGTGGTCTCCTGCTTGTGCTCGGGCAGTACGTTTAAAACGCGCTGCGTGGGGCAGGTACCGGTACAACAGAACCACAGAGAGACTCCTTGATTTAAAGCAGAAGAGAGTGGTCGCTCGCCGTGTCATCTGTGACGCTGAACTCATTTGCTGGCAGGATTATGTTTCTACCATCACTTCGGCTTCCTCTATGAATGCACTCTGGAAAAAAGTACGGAAACTAAGTGGTAAATACTACCCCGACCCGACTCCTATTCTTCGGGTTGCCGGTGCCGATATAGCAAACCCTCTTGACGTTGCCACCGAAATTGGTAATCATCTGGTCCTTATTTCTCAGGGACTCCATCTATGCCCCTCGTTTCTTTCCTCAGTCTGCCAGAGAGTTAGAGCCCTTAGACTTTTCTTGTATCAGAGAAGAGCCTTATGTGCCTTTTACACTTCTGAAACTGGAGGCAACACTCTCCGCTTGCCGATCATCGGCAGCTGGGCCTGACGGCATTCGTATTCGTATACTACAGCATTTACATCAGTCGGCCCTTGCAGTCCTCTTACAACTATTTAATCTTATTTGGTCTATAGGAGAACTTCCCCAGCTGTGGAAATCTGCCATTGTTCTCCCTTTCCACAAACCGGGTACTACGGGACATGATGCCTCCCACTACCGTCCCATTGCTTTTACCAATGCAATTTGCAATGTGATGGAACATCTGGTAAATAGACGTTTGACGAGGTATTTAGAGACAAACAATAGTCTCTCCACTGGTCAATATGGCTTTCGTAACGGCCGTTCTACTATTGACCCCTTACTACACTTGGATACGTATGTTCGTAATACCTTTACCAATAGCCACTCTGTTATCGCCATCTTTTTTGACCTTGAGAAGTCATATGACACAACTTGGAGGTATATCTTGGCCCAGGCCCACTCCTTAGGCCTCAGAGGCATTCTATCATTTTTATTTTTCCTTAAGAACCTCTTAACTGAAAGGAATTTCCGTGTCCAGGTTAATGCTATGCTTTCCCCGGACTTTGTCCAAGCTGAAGGTGTCCCCCAGGGATGTGTTCTGAGCACAACATTTTTCTCCTTGCTATAAATGATCTGGCATCTATTCTTCGATCCAATATTTGGTCATCGCTCTATGTGGATGACTTTGCTATAGCTTGTGCAGGCGCTGACTGTCACCTCATTGCCGTGTTTCTCTCCAGCATGCGGTCAACCGTGTTTCCAACTGGGCCACCACTCATGGGTTTAAATTTTAGGAGTAAAACTCGCCAAATTACTTTCACTAGACATTCAGTCGTCTCTGATCATCCATTGTACCTATATGGCTCGCATATTCCAGAACGTGGTTCGGTCAGGTTTCTCGGCCTTCTGTTTGACCGTAGGTTATCCTGGAAATCTCACATTACCTTTCTGAAGGCAACTTGTCATAGCCGGCTGAACCTCCTTAAAACCCTCACTCATCTTTCCGGGGAGGCTGATCATAGCACTTTCCTTCGACTACATTCAGCCCTAATTTTATCGAAACTTGATTACGGCGGCCAGTTATATTCGGCGGCCTCTCCTGCAACTCTCTCTAGCCTTTATCCCATCCATCACCAAGGATTATGTTTATGAATCGGTGCTTTCCGCTCTTCACTGGTCGAGAGCCTCTATACAGAGGCGAATATTCCATCCTTGACAGATTGCCGTGATGCTCATTGCCTTCGCTATTATGTTCGCTCTCATGACCTCTGCAATCCTTCCATATAAAGGATAGTCACTGATGTTAGTAGACATTATTTGATCGTCGCCCCTGTTTACTCCGTCACTTTTCTCTTCGCCATTATTCGCTCGTCTTCTCTTTAGTTACCACCTTTCTATGTTCCTGTAGCATCTCACTTTTCCCTACTCCCTTGGGAAGTTCCAACGGTTTGTCTGTTCTTTCCCACTGCCATTCGCGAAAGCCCAACTGCCTGCAGAGGCTTCTCACTCTCTTTTTCTTAACCACTTCCGATCTCATTCTCATGTCATCGTAATGTACACCGATGGTTCTAAGTCTTCTGACGGCGTCGGATTCGCAGCAGTGTTTCCAGACAGGGTCATGCGAGGGCATTTATTATCGTCGGCTAGCATTTTTACCGCTGAATTGTATGCCATTCTCGTAGCACTTGTCCGTATTGCATCTATGCCTGTGTAACTATTTGTGGTCGTTTCAGACTCCATTAGTGCTTTACAGGTTATACAAAAATTTGATGCACCTCATCCCCTGGGTCTTCGTATCCAACTTTGGTTATGTCCTATCTCTAGCAAGCATATAGATAGTTTTTTGTTGTTGGATACCCGGTCATGTTGATGTACAGGGCAATGAACAGGCAGACACTGCTGCACGGTCAGCAGTACATGACCTCCCCATTTCATATAGAGGTGTTCCTTTCACAGACTATTTTGCTGTATTTGCTACCCACCGTCGCACCCTTTGGCAACAACGTTGGTCTGATCTGCTGCATAACAAACTACAGCCAATCAAACCGAGTATAGGTTTCTGGCCGTCTTCTTGTCATCGATGTCGAGGATGGAAGACTACTCTCTCCCGTCTTCGCATCAGCCACACTCGTGGCTGATGGAGCGCCTCATGGAGAGGCGCCCTGTTCCACTCTGTGAGAATTGTCAGGTCCCAGTGTCTGTTAGCCACATTCTGTTGGACTGCCCACTATCAACGTGCACCTCTTTAAGGGGGGCTCCTTGTTGCGGCAAAGAGGCTATTGGTCTGAGGAATTGGACCTCTTGGTCTTCTTCCTCAGACCGAACCTAATTACCCCCCAATCCCCCCTCCCCTATCCCATCTTCCCCATCCTCCCTTTTTTCCTTTCCTCCTCCTCCTCCTCATCCCTCCCTTATTCCCTTCCCATTTTTACCCTGGGAGCTTCTCTCCACAGGCATTCTAGTTCCTAGGTAGGGAAAGGGTTCCGTGGTCCATCCCATTCCGTTGAGGTTCTTGGTGGTGGTGTAATTTGCCGTGGAATCTGGATCACCTGGGGATGTCCTTCCGGGGGGTGGCTTTGGGTATTTTTCGGGCGACGGGTGTGTCTCTGGAGGCCACCTTTCGGATTCCGGGGGTGGTGGCCGAAGGAGGTATGCTTTGTGGTGGGTATCCGGCCGCCCTCTCTTTTGTCCGAGGTGGCTCGGTGGATGTGAGGTTGCTATCCCGGGTTGCTGGTTTACTGGCATGAAGGGTAGGGTATTGCACGGGTTCCATGCAGCATCTACACTACTTGCGGTGCTGAGGTCCTCTTGGGCGCAGAGGGGGATTTACGCCCTTTTCATTCCTCCTAGGAGCTATTCCTCTACGTTTCCCCCTTTTTTATTCTTTTTTTTTTCTTTTTATTTTCTTTTCTTCTCTATTTTTTTTTTTATTAAAAACGAAAAGAAAGAAGTAACCTAACCATGGACGACCCATGGGCCCCTTCCTGATACCGCACCCAGTTCTGACCCTACCTCATTAATGGACAACTCTTCGGACACCTCCAATACCTCTGTACCTCTTGCTGGTGCCGGTTCGTCACCTGCTTCAGGTACCGAGGTTCCGACCGACCCTTTTGACACGTCTGACCTTCGCTCTTCTCTGACCTTGATTGCGGCTTCTCCCTCCACGGTGCGGCGATTTTCGGATTGCTCGCCCGTCCCACATCGGACCAACTCCGGTCCCACATCTAAACGACCAAGACCCTTATGTGACGATTCGACACAGCATTCTCATTCATCTCAGAAATGACCAGCTCGCCACGCACTCCCCTTAAACACTTTGTTTCACACTACACAATGGACAAAGTTTTTTACTCTAAGACCGACTTCTTCTACTGCCTATCTTTCCGATCATAGTATTGGTAAAGCTCTCCGACGCCATGTGGGTAAGATATCTCTTTTACACTCTCAAGAGTGGCACTCGCATCATCACTGTCCAGAATGCTGGCCAAGCTCGTGATCTTTCTCTCCTTACGACCATAGATACTATTCCTATCACTATTGACAAACATCATTCTCTCAATTCTTGTAGTGGTACTGTCATTTTACCCCACACTATTGTCCAACGGAATTTCCAGACATGTGGTGATGACATTCTGGAGCAGCTTGAGCTCCAAGACCTCCCTATCCTCAAAGTTGACACTTTTGTCCTCCCTGCCCGTAAGCGAAGACGTTATCCTTGCAATATAGCTTATTTAATATTTGACTGCCGTGAACTTCCGCCCTCGGTCTACATTGCAGGTCAACGTTTACAAGTTTGAAAGGTGACCATTACACTGCAACAGTGTAGAAACTGCTGGCGATTTGGTCATCCAGCGAAATATTGCAGGTCCATGGCCGAATGCCCAGTCTGTGGTGCCGACGACCATGACAGTTCTTCTTGTACTCACCTCCCTCTTGCCTTAACTGTCATGAGGCACATCCATCGTATTCTCGCCATTGTCAGGTTTACCTAAACGAGCAGGAAATCCGTTGTCTCAAAGAGGCGGAAGGCTTCTCATATGCTATGGCTGTCTCTCACCTACGCCTTCAAGGGAGACTTCCCCAAATTTTCTATTCTCGCATTGCTAAACGTCCCCCACTTCTGAGGTCCCAACTCCCGGCTTCTCTGTGGTTACCCCATCCTCAGTCACCCCTGTCTCAAATTCTTTGCTGTGCTTGGCTCTGAGGTCCCTACCTGGACTCCCATACTGTCCTCACCCCTTCCTCTACTCACTTGCACAGTTCTGTGTCTTCACGCCCTCGTTCAACACCTAATTCTCACTGCCCCTCTTCTCATAAGTCTGGCAAAATCCCATTGCCGGGTTCTTCACCTCCGACTAGTTCTGTAACGTGTGTGGAGGTTCATCCTCCTCCTTGCTCAATATTTCATCCTGTCCCCGCCCAAGTTTCTTCCTT
>WNWK01030574.1:0-23400 GCA_009830355.1 Cherax destructor
TAAAACCAAGACAGCAGTGCATAAGTGTTCGCAATATAGCAAACAGAATCCTTGGCTTCATATCAAGAAGCATAAATAATAGGAGTCCTCAGGTTGTTCTTCAACTCTATATCCTTGGTTAGGCCTCATCTAGATTATGCTGCACAGTTTTGGTCACCGTATTACAGAATGGATATAAATGCTCTGGAAAACGTACAAAGGAGGATGACTAAGTTGATTCCATGTATCAGAAATCTTCCCTATGAGGATAGACTGAGGGCCCTGAATCTGCACTCTCTAGAAAGGCGTAGAATTAGGGGGGATATGATTGAGGTGTATAAATGGAAAACAGGAATAAATAAAGGGGATGTAAATAGCGTGCTAAAAATATCTTGTATTGACAGGACTCGAAGCAATGGCTTTAAGTTAGATAAATTCAGATTCAGAAGGGATATAGGAAAGCATTGGTTTGGTAATAGAGTTGTCGATGAGTGGAACAAACTCCGAGTACAGTTATAGAGGCTAAAACGTTGTGTAGTTTTAAAATAGGCTAGATAAATTTATGAGTGGTGCGGTGGGTGTAGTTGACCTGACTAGTTTGTGCTACTAGGTCAGATGCCGTGCTCCTTCCTTAGTGAATGTAACCTGACCTGCTGGGTCGGGCATTGGCTTAGCCGGTGGGAGACTTGGACATGCCTCGCATGGGTCAGTAGGCCTGCTGCAGTGTTCCTTCTTTCTTATGTTCTTATGTTCTTATATATATATATATATATATATATATATATATATATATATATATATATATATATATATATATATATATATATATATATAAGAACATAAGAACATAAGAAAGAAGGAACACTGCAGCAGGCCTACTGACCCATGCGAGGGTCCAAGTCTCCACCGGCTTAGCCAATGCCCCGACCCAGCCAGGTCAGGTTACATTCACTTAAGGAAGGAGCACGGCATCTGACCTAGTAGCACAAACTAGTCAGGTACAACTCACACCCACCCGCACCCACTCATATATTTATCTAGCCTATTTTTAAAACTACACAACGTTTTAGCCTCTATAACTGTTCATACATATATTTATGTACATATTCATGTACAGCGTGCAACTGAAGAATTACTGGGCTGGTAATGAGTACTGGTACATTTAAGGTGGACACTGAGGATATTCTTATGTACCACGGATAAGATAACGTACTGACACACTTCTAGGCACCTCATTTCCCCAGGCCTCAGGTCACTGACAAGCGGACACTCAACTGTACCGTGGTAATGGTCGTGTGCCTCCCTTCTTCACAAGGCTTACAAGTACAATAAGCAGGTATGGCAGGCTCAGTTGACGATATCCCTGCCTGATTCTGGCACTCAAAGCGCCTCACTACCTCATGGATGAAAGTTCTGGCTGAAAAATAGTGCTTTGGTGCCAGTGATCTCAGGTCTCATCGTGCCTGTGATGTCTTACTCTAAGACATCACAGACACGAGGATGATTTTCAACGATGGACAGAGTGGATGTCCAGTTGTGTCTCCACCTCCGGACAGCGGTAGTAAAGGAGGAAGAGCAGCGTTGGAGGGAATGACAGGTGGTCAGGGGACCCCCAACGTTCGCCTGCCACCTGCCGCTACCTCCCTGCCTGCCTTTCTCCCTCCATCCCTACCTGTCCACCACCATCCCTCCCACCGTACCTCCCTTCATCCCTTTCTCTCCTTCACAGATACTCTGCTAATAAATACGCACGTGTTAACAAAATCATCAATGGTACCTCTATTAATGGTACCATCATCAATGGTACCTCTATTAATGGTACCATCATCAATGGTACCATCATCAATGGTACCACCATCAATGTACCACCATCAATGGTACCACTATCAAGGGTACCACCATCAATGGTACCACCATCAAGGGTACCACCATCAATGGTACCACTATCAAGGGTACCACCATCAATGGTACCACCATCAAGGGTACCACCATCAGTGGTTCCTCACATGACTGTATTCCAACTCTCCAATACCTTCCTCGCTGTGTTCTTGCTGTCATATAAGAGTGACAGGGTCATCCTGAGAGATGGTGATTGTCAAGTGATAGTGACTGCAGCTCTGCTCGAAGCTGACCTTTGATGCTTCACTATCTCATTATACTTTAATAAATACTTGACGAAATCCTCCTTGCTGACACTACTGAAGTCTCCCAGCTCAGGCTGACACTACTGAAGTCTCCCAGCTCAGGCTGACACTACTGAAGTCTCCCAGCTCAGGCTGACACTACTGAAGTCTCCCAGCTCAGGCTGACACTACTGAAGTCTCCCAGCTCAGGCTGACACTACTGAAGTCTCCCAGCTCAGGCTGACACTACTGAAGTCTCCCAGCTCAGGCTGACACTACTGAAGTCTCCCAGCTCAGGCTGACACTACTGAAGTCTCCCAGCTCAGGCTGACACTACTGAAGTCTCCCAGCTCAGGCTGACACTACTGAAGTCTCCCAGCTCAGGCTAACACTACTGAAGTCTCCCAGCTCAGGCTGACACTACTGAAGTCTCCCAGCTCAGGCTGACACTACTGAAGTCTCCCAGCTCAGGCTGACACTACTGAAGTCTCCCAGCTCAGGCTGACACTACTGAAGTCTCCCAGCTCAGGCTGACACTACTGAAGTCTCCCAGCTCAGGCTGACACTACTGAAGTCTCCCAGCTCAGGCTGACACTACTGAAGTCTCCCAGCTCAGGCTGACACTACTGAAGTCTCCCAGCTCAGGCTGACACTACTGAAGTCTCCCAGCTCAGGCTGACACTACTGAAGTCTCCCAGCTCAGGCTGACACTACTGAAGTCTCCCAGCTCAGACTGACACTACTGAAGTCTCCCAGCTCAGGCTGACACTACTGAAGTCTCCCAGCTCAGGCTGACACTACTGAAGTCTCCCAGCTCAGGCTGACACTACTGAAGTCTCCCAGCTCAGACTGACACTACTGAAGTCTCCCAGCTCAGGCTGACACTACTGAAGTCTCCCAGCTCAGGCTGACACTACTGAAGTCTCCCAGCTCAGGCTGACACTACTGAAGTCTCCCAGCTCAGACTGACACTACTGAAGTCTCCCAGCTCAGGCTGACACTACTGAAGTCTCCCAGCTCAGGCTGACACTACTGAAGTCTCCCAGCTCAGGCTGTTGCTGCTAATAATGCTCCTCTTGCTAGTGCTACTGGTGGTGTTGCTGTTATTCTTCCTGCCGTCAGTACTAGTGTAGCTCCTACTGGTGTTACTGGTGGTGTTGCTGCTACTGCTACGGGTACTGCAACTTTAATACCTGCTACAAGAACCATGACTCTGGAGGGAGGGTAGGAGGTGAAGGGGGTGAGGGGAGGGAGGCGTGGGAAGGTGAGTCTTCACCTGGTGGTCGTGATCCCACGCACGACCTGTCCCCCCCTCACCCCCACCACCACGCTACACATGCTCCTGACGACCCTCAACACCTGTGGCCCAGGTACTACTGATGATCACTCTCACAGCAGTGCTCACACACATCATCTAGGAGGGCCATGTCATTCTGTAATCATCAGCCTATATGCATGATAAAAAGAGCCGACCTACGAGCGCATCCTTCAATTATAAATCATTTATATTTGATGATCTCTGATTATCTTCCGTTTATCAATTATCCTCTGTTATCTTATTTTTGAAAAAATTCACTTTTTTTTTTTGGTCTCTCCTTTTCAAAATGAAGTAGGCTATAAAACCCTTGAATATTGTATAAGGGGGTAAAAAAAAAGGTACAATAAGGGGACTCAATCCCACATAGAGTACTGTCCTCTGTAAGAGAGGTCTTTGATCCTTTCTTGTGGGCTCGACCGAGGGCTTTAGAATCTATTATTGGCTAGGAGGAGGAGGACGAGGGTGAGGCCGGACCCATCACTCCTCCCAGCTGGCTGCTGTACCGAGGTATCACCAGAAATAGCGTCTTGAAAGGCTGTTTCAGCCAGTTGGCTTGTTCAGCCAAGTAGTTTCTCAGCCATTTCTTCGAACATGGCTCCCCGACGTCTGATCACCCGGGCAATTATTGATGAATTAGACACATGTGCAACACTTGGGTAACTTTACTGAGGAAACGTTTCGCCCCACGGTGGCTTCATCAGTCCTATGTAAAGAAGAATGGTGAAGATCAGAAGGAGTTTGAGGCAATCAGTCCCTCAGCCTGGAGTCGTTGTAATCATTCCATCAATCTTGAAAAGATTGATGGACTGATTACCTCAAACTTCTGATCTTCACCATTCTCCTTTATATTGGACTGATGAAACCACTGCGTGGCGAAACGTTTCTTCACAATCCGGCTGTTTTAACATATTGTAGATTATGGAGACCACTTGAGTTACTTCTTTAAGACTTTTTTTCCTGTCTTTTCTCCCTCAATCTGGTACATAAGAGCATAA
Organism: Cherax destructor; assembly: GCA_009830355.1. NCBI lineage: Eukaryota > Metazoa > Arthropoda > Malacostraca > Decapoda > Parastacidae > Cherax > Cherax destructor. The sequence goes on from WNWK01030574.1 coordinate 4,416, forward strand.
GAAGGAGCACTGCAGCAGGCCTACTGGCCAAAGCTGGTCAGGTGCAGCTCACACCCACTCATGTATTTGTCTAACTTATTCGTAATGACACGACTGTAAACAAACCACGGTACGGGTGGGGATTGAACAGTGGCTTACGCGCTGGCCTGCAGTTTTAAGACTTACTTGCCACGAGTTCAGTTCCCACCAGTACCCTGGTTTGTCCAACCTACTTGTAAAACTACACTAGCGGGTCAAGACTCATAGCTCGGTGGAGATGTAAGAGCAAGTTCCCTCACAACTCTTTCCTCTGCTCTCCACTCAGCAGTGAACAGGTATACTTGAACGTTCACAAGCAAAATTTAGACAAAAATCTTCCAAATAATCTGGCAATTTAGCCTAGCATAGAGGTGACTGTTGTACAGTACTGGTCTAGGACCCGGTACGAACCAGCAAGAAGAAAAAAAGTTAATTTAGCGAATATATTAAAATTAAAATTGCAGTTAACACGATAGCAAGGGTAGAATGATATTTTTTATTCTGAAATTACAATAGAAGTTAATTTGAGAGAGGTACATGGAGAATATAGTAGCATATAGGGTCATTCTCTTGATCAATTTTTGTGCGTCATCCTAGCCTAGTAATAATAATATAAATATGGGCCAATAAGCCTGCCTCAATGTTCCTCTTTTCTTATGTTCTTATCTAAGGACCACAACGTGCGTAAGTCAAGCTATAACGTACATGAGCCACACTACTTCACTTTCTTAGCTGTCCTCGATTAAAAATCTGAAGAACATCTTTTTACCCACCATAAACATGAGACCCAACACAGCCTTGTCCTCGAAGAACAAGTTCTGCAATATTGTTGAAAATAGTATAAAATACCGACAACTTCAAGATCAAGACACCTCCATGGAGGTGAACTCTTCTCCAGGCTGAGGGACTGACCACCTCCATAGAGCTGAACTCTTCTCCAGGCTGAGGGACTGACAACCTCCATGGAGCTGAACTCTTCTCCAGGCAGAGGGACTGACCACCTCCATGGAGCTGAACTCTTCTCCAGGCTGAGGGACTGACCACCTCCATGGAGCTGAACTCTTCTCCAGGCTGAGGGACTCACCACCTCCATGGAGCTGAACTCTTCTCCAGGCTGAGGGACTCACCACCTCCATGGAGCTGAACTCTTCTCCAGGCTGAGGGACTCACCACCTCCATGGAGCTGAACTCTTCTCCAGGCTGAGGGACTCCTGGATGCTGTTGAGGATAAACAAAATACAGATGTAGTATACACAGACTTTACAAAATCTTTCAACAAGTGTGACCATGGCGTAATAGCACACAAAATGCGTGATAAAGGAATAACAGGGAAAGTTGGTAGATGGATCTATAACTTCCTGACAAATAGAACACAAAGAGTAATAGTAAACGGAGTAAAGTCCCAGGCAGCCACGGTGAAAAGCTCTGTTCCTCAAGGCACAGTACTCGCTCCCATTCTATTCCTCATCCTCATTTCTGACATAGACAGAGATGTAAGCCATAGCTCCGTGTCTTCCTTTGCGGATGACACCCGGATTGCCATGGCAGTGACCTCCATTGAAGACACTGCAAGACTCCAAGCGGACATCAACCAAATCTTCAAATGGGTCACTGAAAACAATATGAAGTTCAACGAGGAGAAATTTCAACTACTCAGATATGGAAAACTTGAGGAAATAAAAAATGTATCAAGGTATACGACAAATTCTAACCATACAAGAGAGCGAAAAAGAAATGTGAAGGATTTGGGAGTGATAATGTCAGAGGATCTCGACTTTAAAGACCAAAACAATGTATCTACCTCATCGGCTAGGAAAATGATAGGATGGATAACGAGAACCTTCAAAACTAGTGACGCCAAGCCCATGATGACACTATTCAAATCACTTGTTCTCTCTAGGCTAGAATACTGTTGTACACTAACGGCCCCCTTCAAGGCTGGCGACATTGCAGACCTGGAGAGTGTACAAAGAACTTTCACGGCACACATAAGTACGATAAAGCACCTAAATTTCTGGGAACGGTTGAAGGTCCTTGATCTGTATTCCCTGGAACGCAGGCGAGAGAGATACATGATAATATACACTTGGAAGGTCCTGGAGGGATTGGTACCAAACCTGCACACGAAAATCACTCCCTATGAAAGCAAAAAACTCGGCAGGAGATGCAACATTCCCCCGATGAAAAGCAGGGGCGCCACGAGTACACTGAGAGACAACACCATAAGTGTCCGGAGCCCAAGACTGTTCAGCTGCCTCCCAGCATACATTAGGGGGATTACCAATAGACCCCTGGCTGTCTTCAAGAAGGCACTGGACAGGCCTTCTGGGCTGTGGTTCGTACGTCAGTTTGCGTGCGGCCGGCAGTAACAGCCTGGTTTATCAGACCCTGATCCACCATGAGGCCTGGTCTCAGACCGAGCCGCAGGGGCGTTGACCCCCGAAACCCTCTCCAGGTAAACTTCCATGGAGCTGAACTCTTCTCCAGGCTGAGGGACTGACCGTCTCAAATACTTTTTCTCCAAGGTTGATGGACTGATTACATCATCTTTATATCATTACTACTACTGCCTCTGTATTTGACTGAAGAAGCCTACTGTGTAGGCGAAACGTTTCATCAATAAATATACCCAACTGTTGCACATGTATCGTAAGGACATGTCAGTTCCCCTGTCTTCTAATATCATGTTTATTTTTCCACTATAATCTAACTTGTCCATAATTATTATCGCATTTGCTTTGTCTGCTTTCCTAAGGTGAAGTCCAGGATCTTTCCTTAATTCATGGTATAACTTAACAAATCTTTGATGACACTTGTGTTGCTCACACCTCTGCAACACAAGTGTCATCAAAGATTTGTTAAGTTATACCATAAATTAAAGGAAAGATCCTAGACTTCACCTTACGAAAGCATACAAAGCAAATGCGATAGTAATTATGGATAAGGTAGATTATAGTGGAAAAATAAACTTGATATTAGAAGACAGGGAAACTCAGGCGCCCCTTAACACTCCTGCAGTAATTTTCGTTCTTCCCCCGTGTCCCAGGCTCCTGCAGGACAACCAGGCCTTTCACAACTTTACTAGTCATGTTAGTTTCAACATAGTATACATCAACAAACTAGAGGGATCACTATCTTATGGGAGAAATAAATGAATAACGACGTGAATCACATTCTAGCTAACTAAATATTAACCACTTGCCCTAGAGTACATCTTTCCACACCCAGTGTACCCCATTGTACTCGCAGGAGTACTTATGACACAGACTGAGATTCCAGTTACACCAAATTGTAAAGGGAAACTGGAAAACGTTTCGACCCATCCTGGACTCATTATCAAGTCGAATGAGGGAGAGAAACGTCGTGCACATGGATATTCTACCACTTCAAGAGCTGGTGGATTCTGTGGAATCTGACCCACGAAATCGTAATAACACGATCGAAAACAAAAGAACTCTCTTACCATGGGTTTAGATTCCATCCGTTACGTGGTTTTTTTTTCCTGTGGAATTTATACATAGATTGTAGGGGCTATATAAGAGTTATCGCCGATACAAGTATATTAGCATCCGTCTTGACGACCCTAGACGCTCCTTTACACATGATGGTGTTGATGAGAGTGACGATGGTGATAGTAACGATGATGGTGGTGATAATGAAGATGATGGTGATGATAGTGACGATGATGGTGATGATAGTGACGATGATGGTGATGATTCAAATTCAAATTCTTTATTTCTAGTAATATACAGAGTGGGGTGTACTTATAGTAATGTACATTTTATGAGGTAGATATTACAAGATAGCTAATAATATGCCTAGGTATGCCTAGGCTTTTCAGGCAGTCTTATGATAGGTCTTACTCAATAGTGACACAATGATTGTACAATGATAGTGACAATAGTGATGATAGTGACGATGGTGGTGGGTTGCCTTAGACAAGGATGGTCAGGCACTGACTTTAGGTGTCTGTCCAGTTCTCTTCCTCTTTCTTCTTCCCACACTAACACACACACACACAAAATTCCCAAATATGTCTTGTGGGGAGAAATACGTTGCCTTGACACGACAGCAGCACCAGACGGTGGCCAGCTGGTGGAGTAACCAACCCAACTGGTGGCGTGACCAGTCCAGCTGGTGGTGTGACCAGTCCAGCTGGTGGCGTGACCAGTCCAGCTGCTGGAGTGACCAGCAGCTGGTGGAGTGACCAGCAGCTGGTGGCGTGACCAGCAGCTGGTGGCGTGACCAGCAGCTGGTGGCGTGACCAGCAGCTGGTGGAGTGACCAGCAGCTGGTGGAGTGACCACCAGCTGGTGGCGTGACCAGCAGCTGGTGGCGTGACCAGCAGCTGGTGGCGTGACCAGCAGCTGGTGGAGTGACCAGCAGCTAGTGGAGTGACGCAAGTTGCATCTGTGAGCTGCATATAACAGACAGATGAGACCAAACACTCCGACTTGTGGCCACCATCGCCGGCAGCGCCTCCAGAACTCATCATTTGCTGGGTAGCTTCACACGCGATGCCCCGCCCGGGGCACACGGTAGCGGGTATGAGCGAGCAGCCCTTGCCATGCCCTTGAACCTGCTAACCCGAGCCTGCCTCTAGGGGCGACCAGCCGGCTCCCACACTCAACAAAACCCAACCTTATGGGAGACGGCTCGTGTGTCTGTGTGGGAGGGAATGATAGTGTCCGGACGTGGAACCTGGATAGTGAGAGTGAGAGGCTATGCTAGTCACCTCTCACCTACACGGTGCTCTGAGGTCCCGTGTGTCGCGCTCTCCTGCATCTCTCTCAATGTCACCTAGGTCAACAGCGTGTGTTGAAAGTAGGTAGGAAGCCAGACACTCGCCACACAGGGGACAGGACACCTGGTCAGCTACCATGGGGTTCCTCCCGTCTGGTCTCATCACGCAAGGCCTTGCCACAGGCGTTGGCTGACTTGTCCATTTTATGGAGAAACTGCAACTGTTCCCAGCATGCATTGTGCAGGATCCCAAGGTGACAACTTTACTCTAAAAGGGACTCAAGAGGAGTCTTCGACTCTACATGGCGATCGAGGTTAAACCTCTGTAGGAGTCGAGGTGTGAGAGGTTGTGTAGGTGTACACACACCTCAGAGATGGTGCTAGGGCTGTGTGGGTGTAAAGTGCTTGCTGGAACACACCAATTACTGAGCCTCCTTATTGATCTCTCTTGGTTTCTATTCTGTAACTTGTTTAATTACTGCAACAGTTTAAATGATCTCTAACATGTATCGCTAGTATATATATATATATATATATATATATATATATATATATATATATATATATTATATATATATATATATATATATATATATATATATATATATATATATATATATATATATATATATATATCGTGCCGATTAGGTAAAACTTGCGAATTTGGCTTAAATAGCAACGCTCATCTTGCCATATAAGACAAGCGAAAATTTGAGTATGCAGTAATTTCGCAAAAATCATTCTGAACCTAATGAAAAAAATATATTTCATTGTGTTGGTTTATTATTAAATTATTGTTAACGTATCTAAAATATATTTAGTTGGGTTAAGCTAAATTAAATTGCGCTTGTTATAATAAGGTTAGGTAGGTTTTCAAAGTTTCTCTTGGTACAAAATCCTAAATTTTTACATTAACATAAATGAAAATAATATATCTTCAAACGTATAAGAGAAATTTTTAGAAAGGACTTAATTTTAAATGAGTTCTTGCTAATTGACCAGTTTTACCTAATCGGCACGACATATATATATATATATATATATATTATTATATATATATATATATATATATATATATATATATATATATATATATATATATATATATATATATATATATATATATATATATATATATATATATATAGGAACCTAGCTCCTTAAGGAACTTAGATGCATTCTTTCTCCATGGGCCAAGGGTCTACGAGCCTTTGGGAATGAACATATAATGATGGGCAAGTTCACCGCATTTTCTAGACTTCTGGGAACTCCCTGAAGCTGGCAGCTGCCTCTTCTTCCTCCCTGGTGTATTGGAGATAGGTATCAGCTTAGGTAGATGCACATGTGTAGCCCCACACCACCTGCTTCCCATCTGCCCAGGCTTGAAGGGTGATACCATCTGGATGCTTTTGGTTACCATCAGATCTGCATAACTGGGGTGGCTCCCTTATTGCTGGGCATCCGGCTGTTGTGAGGCTCCTCTTGATGATGTTATTAACCTCTTCATGCCTTGCAATCTTTCCCTGGTATCTACGGCACACAAGACCATGGTACCCGATTTGGTCTTGCCGATTTACTGCCAAAAATACACCTGTGTTCGACGAGAATAGGGGCGGCAAGTCGAAGGGCAACACCAATGCGGATGGTCTGTTTATCGAGGCGTGTGCCAAGGGAGGAGTTGGGAGCAGCCAACAGAAAGTCCCCTGAATGAGGAGCTCTCACTGCCAGGAGGCGGGCTCTATCCTTCCCGACACACTCTGAAACACTGTTGAGGCTATATTCTCCACTATTAGGCCATCACAATGTGATTGTTTGTAGTTGTTGGGGGGAGCAGGTCTGGTTTTAGAGCCCGTTATATTATCCCAGATCCTGGCTCCATCGACGAACTTATGGTCATGGACTCCAACCTTGTCCCTAAGATGTTCAGGGAGAATCGCTGCTGCAAGTCCACTGGATGCAACACATGAGGACAGGAAAGCAGGTAGCACAATCTGTGCTGACTTGCGGACACTAATGCCTCCTAGTCGACTGGAAGTGTAGCTTGGTCCCACTGCCCATCTTCCAGAGTAAGCTTAAGTACTTTCGTAAAAATATGCCTCAGGATACTGTCGTATTCGTGCAGTATAGGATTATTATATGAGGGTGCATATCTTAAGAAATATGTTAACCTGGGCAGACTCAAGACTGCATATTCGTTGTTCCATCCTCCTCAACTCATCAAGTTTCTTCCTGAGAATATATATATATATATATATATATATATATATATATATATATATATATATATATATATATGAGTAAATTGAAATTTATGGAGGGATTCAGAGAAAACCGGTTAGCTGGACTTGAGTCATGGAGGTGAACAGTATAGTGCCTGTACTTAGAAGGAGGGGCGAGGAGGCTTGTAAGTAAGTTTATTTAAGTACAGGTTCACATAAATACAGTTACACAAATTTTCATACATATGTGTAAATTACCTATGAAAACCCAAAGATGATAATGCAGCACGGAGGGTTATATGAATTCTGATGTCAGCACACTGCTGAGAACACACGTATTGAACGAATGATGGTGAATGTATCTTCTCTCTAAGGTCACCTGCCTCGGTGGGAGACGGTCAGTGTGCTCAACAATGAACTGTCATGTGTGTTACGAGACTGCTGTCTGCACTCCACACAGCGCAGCTGCACTCCACACAGGGCAGCTGCACTCCACACAGGGCAGCTGCACTCCACACAGGGCAGCTGCACTCCACACAGCGCAGCTGCACTCCACACAGCGCAGCTGCACTCCACACAGCGCAGCTGCACTCCACACAGCGCAGCTGCACTCCACACAGCGCAGCTGCACTCCACACAGCGCAGCTGCACTCCACACAGCGCAGCTGCACTCCACACAGCGCAGCTGCACTCCACACGCAGCTGCACTCCACACAGCTGCACTCCACTCCAGCCCATCGCAGCTGCACTCCACACAGCGCAGCTGCACTCCACACAGCGCAGCTGCACTCCACAGCGCAGCTGCACTCCACCAGCGCAGCTGCACTCCACACGCGCAGCTGCACTCCACCAGCGCAGCTGCACTCCACACGCGCAGCTGCACTCCACACAGCGCAGCTGCACTCCACCAGCGCAGCTGCACTCCACACAGCGCAGCTGCACTCCCCCACAGGCAGCTGCACTCCACACAGCGCAGCTGCACTCCACACAGCGCAGCTGCACTCCACACACGCAGCTGCACTCCACAGGCTGCACTCACCTGCACTGCATCACAGCGTACCTGCACTCCACACAGCGCAGCTGCACTCCACACAGCGCAGCTGCACTCCACACAGGGCAGCTGCACTCCACACAGGGCAGCTGCACTCCACACAGCGTACCTGCACTCCACACAGCGCAGCTGCACTCCACACAGCGCAGCTGCACTCCACACAGCGCAGCTGCACTCCACACAGGGCAGCTGCACTCCACACAGCGCAGCTGCACTCCACACAGCGCAGCTGCACTCCACACAGCGCAGCTGCACTTCACACGCGCAGCTGCACTCCACACAGGGCAGCTGCACTCCACCAGCGCAGCTGCACTCCACACATCGCAGCTGCACTCCACACATCGCAGCTGCACTCCACAGCGCAGCTGCACTCCACACAGCGTACCTGCACTCCACACAGCGCAGCTGCACTCCACCAGCGTGCTGCACTCCACACAGCGCAGCTGCACTCCACACAGCGCAGCTGCACTCCACACAGCGCAGCTGCACTCCACACAGCGCAGCTGCACTCCACACAGCGCAGCTGTACTCCACACAGCGCAGCTGCACTCCACACAGGGCAGCTGCACTCCACACAGGGCAGCTGCACTCCACACAGGGCAGCTGCACTCCACACAGCGCAGCTGCACTCCACACAGGACAGCTGCACTCCACACAGGGCAGCTGCACTCCACACAGGGCAGCTGCACTCCACACAGGGCAGCTGCACTCCACACAGGGCAGCTGCACTCCACACAGCGCAGCTGCACTCCACACAGGACAGCTGCACTCCACACAGCGCAGCTGCACTCCACACAGGACAGCTGCACTCTACACAGCGGAAAACAATGCAGATTTAAATCGAAAAAAATATACTCCACCTGTAAACAGTGACGGACCTACGTTTTTGGGCCCCTGAAGCTTGAACTGTTATGGGGGCCCCTTCCAACCAGCAACGAGGTCTGGGTAACCACTGTTATCTTCTTCAGTGGGGTTGTTCCACCACAGATCGCCACAATTTTTTTTAAAAATTTAACCCCTACATCTCAGATTTTGATTAAAATTGCTGTACTGGATTATCAATGTAGACCTAAGTGGCTTCTGGGGCCCTTCCGGGATTAGGAGCCCTCAAGCTTAACCTTCATTAGTTTCATAGTAGATCCGTCCCTGCCTATAAGGAAGATTACATGACGTAGATTAGTAAAAGAAAATTATTTATTGATATTTATTAACCTTGTATTTCCTACAGGATATATTTTAAGTCCTTTCCTAGAATGTTACCTATAACATGTTAGTAGCAGTGTCCATACGTCTCTTCCCGCTCAGGATTAGACACGAATATATTTGAGTGTTATCCAAGCGTGCTGCCCCCGTTCGTGATTATTACATGCTATGTTATTTAGCATAGTGGCTCCAGATTAGACTATATTCAGTTTGGTTCATTTATTCGCTGTCTAAAATTTTATAGTTTTCCACAAGGACGTACAACAGCCCTGGTTGCAAAAGACGTGGAAAAAGCTTTTGACACTGTCTGGCACTCGGGGCTTAAGTACAAGCTATGTAACCTTTTTGACCTTCCCCAGAATGTCAAAAAATTACTATGCAACTTCCTTGATGACCGTACAATGAGAATTAAGTTCCCAAACTGTCTCTCTGACTCCTTTACCCTTCAAGCTGGAGTCCCCCAGGGATCCGTGCTCTCTCCTACCTTATACATCCTTTACACAAACGACATTCCTGACCCAGCACACTGCACCACACTCACACTGACTTATGCAGATGACATTACACAGCTCATAGCACATGAACAATGCAGATATCTATCACTCAAAACACAACGTGAGGTAGACAGGATCAGTGCATGGGAAATCCTCTGGCGTATTAAAACCAATGCCAACAAATCCAAAACTACATATTTCTTTCAAAGAGGAAATCGACGACCAATGCCTGTCTACCTCAGAACTACCACTACACGAACACCCATTCCACGTACACGCAACACTATAGTCCTCGGAGTTACCTTGGACTCCAGACTGAGAATACACACCCACATAAATACTAAAAGAGTTATGGCCAGTAATGCCCTTGGTAGGCTATTCAAACTCAGAGACTCACACCCAAACACCAAACTCCACCTGTACAAGGCTCTCATAAGACTACTCATCACATACACACCTCTTGCCCTCTCTCTTGCTGCTAAAACAAACATCTTAAAACTGCAACGAATACAGAACCGTGCATTGTGGTGGGTGCTGGGAACGAAGTGGGATGACTTCGCCACCAGCGAGTCCCTCCACAACAGGACCGGCACTACAGCTTTGAACGTGTTCTGGAAAGAACTCAGTGACAGACAAATAGACCGTATTGAAACATACCAAGACACTTGGACAACCTTTCTAGACGACGTCATCAGACAGCCAGACAATAATCTTAACCTTTTTCAATCTATCAATAATCCTGCTCCTCCTCCTCTCTACACCTAATACTATACTTTCTATCTCCTAACTTCTACCCTGCCCTCTGCAGGGGTGGACCTTAAAAGACGTTCTTTTTACCCAGCAACATTCCACGTATCCCACTCAATCATTTAAGAGAAGCAGTACAAATAGCAAACCAGCGATGACGTTATGGCTGCCGCCCACAAAATGCCCGTGCCTCCCGAACCAAGTCCAGTACACCCAGTGAGCGACTTCAACATGCAGATCACCACCACTCCTCAAACTACCTCATCTATTATGCCAACCAACGCTACGCAGCTGGGTTTAGCCCTGGCTCTTTCCCTTCACCTAATTAAAACTCCTCTCACCCACTATTCTTCATCTATCCAATCTACTATCACCCTTCATGGGTCTTACCTGAGAGTAGTATTCAGTTCCAGTTTCCAGTTTTCCAGTTATTTCCCCTCACAGCTCCCACTGGAAGTCTTGTGACATTAATCTACTAAGATAACATCACTAACAATAGGAAAGGAGGCTACACGCTATGTTCCCATCTTTTAGGCTTATAAGAAGATCAATATTACGTGACATTTTTTTTTCTGGAAGCCAAGACCGCATATTAATATTGTTACCCCTTAATTTTTTAACAATACCGTTTTCTATTGCAATAAAAATATAGCAAACGTTAAACTTAAAGCGGTAACTTTAATTTATTCATGCTGCACCAACATGGTAGATCCCTCTCAGTATTATTCTAAAGCCACTCCGAATTGCAGATACCTTTAATTTATTTTTTAGTCACTGGCTGATTTTTACTGTATTATACTGATTAATGATTACGAGAGTTTAAGAAATTTTACATACATATTAAAAAACACATTTTAAAGACCACTTCGACCATAATTTTTAAAGGGGTGGACCGGTAAGCCAGCGGAAGGCCTCGGTCAGATGACCAAAAACTCCAACGGCGGGTCATCATCTGACTAAGACCCGCGTCAGGAAACACTTGTCCTGTTTCCTGACGAACCTTACCTAACCTATAAGACCTTATATATATAAGGATATTCTGCTTGTTGACTTAGCCCAGTGCGGTCACAGCAGCTATGACTCTCGTCATTCAGTCTCCCTGCGATCCCCGTTGGGGAGGGGAATCTATACCTTCGTCTTCTTCCCTGATTGGACACCACGATGAGTTATGCAAATCGCCAGTGGTAATGTGAATGATTCCATGAAACTTGCTCTTGCAGTCGCCGTTAGGGGTGGACTGCAGGTGAAGTTCAACACCATACTGACACTAAAGGAAGCCTTCATTGTCGTGTGTAGCGATGATAAAGAAGCTGAGAAGTTACTCACTACAACAGCCACTACCACTCTCACTACTCGAGGTTTCACTGTCTTGTCATGTCCAGCTCTCAGAGCAAGGAGGACAGTATTCCTCAAGAAACTTGATAAGCTTCTCACATCTCAACCAGTCGATGAACTCAAGATATCCATTGAGGATCAAAACTCATGGGACACAGTGGAAAGCATCAGGAACATACCTACTGCTTCGTCCATGCTCAAACTCACATTCACCAATGTAAATATGGCTGCCACTGCCTTGGTTGATGGTCTTGCTATTTATTACTATTTCATCAGCCCCAACTACATCGAAGCTGAGAGATACCACTACATTCAACATTGCTGGAATTGTTACTCTTATGTACACAACACCAGAGACTGTCCTGTGAAGGAAAAAAAGTTATGTACAACCTGTGGTCGTGAAGGCCACGATTTTAAATCTTGCAACGCCTCTGCTCCACCGACACCAATTTGACTGAACTACAAAAGCAACGATCATCACACTCTAGCTGTAAAATGTCCCACTCGCAAAGACATTATGAAGAAGACTCAAGAAGCGGCGCAGAAAAAGTCCTCTTCCAGATCACCCACCTATGCTGCTATTGCGAAATTGCAGGCTGACACAACAAAAATCCTCCAAGCTTCTACTCAACCCTCCAGTACCAACATAGCACCTGACTGTGACCCAACTACAATCTACTATTGCATGGTGTATGCACACATGCATAACGTTGCTGTTCCTGGGACTTTCAACACATCCATTAATGAACTCTTCAAGTTAAACAACATGCCAGAGTTCAATTTCCCAGCTTCTCCACCATCTTCTCTTCTCAACTCCAATTCGTATCCTGTCGTTGTTTCGGCACCACCATAAACACCTACAAATGACGTCACTCCGACCACATCCAATAATGTCACGACAACCGCGGCTTCGCCACCAACACCACTGCACACTTTAAGTGTTGACACTACTCCTTCCACCAATGAGGAACCGTCTCCTCTTGCAGCGACCCACCAATCAGCGTCGACCTCGGCCTTTGACTCCTCCACTCCTTTGGGCCACTCAGAGTTATCTCCCGCTGCGCCTACACCACCTGCCAAAAAAACAAAATCGACTTCAACTCCTCCATCTTTTGTCCCTGAAGCCAGTCAGTCACCACATCATGTAAAATTCAGTGATGTCTCCTTCTTTACTTCTGACCAAGCAGGGGATGACCTGCCTATACCTGAAGTTTACGATCGTCTTCAATCATGGAAGATCAAGTACACCTTTGACAAACGTTGCTCCTGGTCGCCTACACTCTTGATGGAAACACTTAAAGAAGCAAGTGAAATTCCTAAACATAAGAATACTAGGATTTTCATCAACATCATGCCGCATTCTTCATTTAAGAAACTCACCAATGGAATCCTTACCGACGACATACGAAGTTTTACCACCTCGTTAAACTCTACATCTCCACCAATATCTCCATCGACCAATCACCATCCAGCTGCTGCCTTTTCCCTGCCTTCGCCTCTTGCAACCATTCGTATCACACCCAGACCTCTTCTCACCATCAATCAAGATGCAGTTTGTGCCATGTGATTTGTGTGTTCTCCTGCCTTCTGTGTTGCTGTTATTCTCTGCTTTACAATGCCTAGCGGTTGGGTTTAGTCCTGACTCTTTCTCTACGACTCAAGATCTTCTCTCACCGGCTATTCTTCGTCTGTCCCCACTCTCCCGCTCACCCACTTGTGGGTCTTACCTGTGAGTCCTCGTTTGTTCGTTCAAGACCTTATATATATATATATATATATATATATATACATACATTCCTTCCTTGGTTCCCGTTCTGTCAAGACGTTGACGCTCCTGATTGGTTGCCCTGCTTCAATCAGTTGCCTAGCGATCCCCGTGCTGGGAGAGGCTTTTTCCTCACTGATATGATGTTTGTGATTGCTCTGTGGATTTCGCTGCTTGCTGGACACTCTTCACCTTCAGCATCGGGATTTCGTGCGTAGCTGGCCGCCTGCCCTGGGGCAGACCGTCGACCTCTGCACTCCTGCTGCTGGTTGAAGTCTTCCCACCTCAGCCTGCAGGTTGTTGTCTGCTGGCCCACTTTTCAAAGGCTGGACCTCGACACCTCTGCACATAGTGCATGTGTATCCATTGGCAAACAATTGACCTCGCCTCCAGTTTCAGTGTGACGGCATCTCTGAGAACGTTTTTAGACAGCTTTTTTTTAACCAATATCTTTTTTTTGGTGTGCCAAGGGTTAGTTCTTTTTTGTGCCGTAATCTTCCAAGAGGCCTGTCAAACCCCCTTCACTGAGGTACTGAGGTGGTCAAAGATGCCCACACAGTAGATAGGTACAACTACACCACTTGGAAGATACCAGCACCTTTCTCTATTCTCTAGACTCTTCCTTTCTTTTGGACCGGCGGGACCTGCGCCTACGTCGGTAGTATTCGTCTGGCTGGTGACCGTGGCTGGAGTCCAAGTGATTTACGCACATGAAGCCTACTCTTGGCAGGTACATTACACAACATGTTTCTTCAGGACGTCACGCTTGATCCCCCATAAAGAGCCAATACGACCGATTGCTCCATCTCCACCTGTGTTGTTGTCACCATGGCAACTGCACAGAGACCTCCTCGTCCTCCTACCTTGGCCCTTCTGCTGGAATACTCAAAATCTGATAGAGACTCTCTTGACTATGCTTCCATCATCTTTAACATTACTCAGACTCCCATGATGAACGTCATCAAGACCAACACTGGTGTTAAGATCAGTCTTTCTCCTGCAAGTTTTGACGTTTGCACGAGTAAAGAGGTTCGTGCAAAGCTCTCTCAGGCAGGTTTTGCTATTAATTGGGCTCTCGACCACAAGGCCAGGAGCACAGTCGTGGCGAAATATGTCGACTCTTCTCTCCTTGCTGCCTATGACCATGACAAAGATGACCTATTGACTCTCATCTCCACTCAGAACCATGTCACTGTTGAGGAACTCTTCCGCCATCAAAAAACCAACATTCTCAAAATCAGATGCTCTACACCTGCTGAAGCTGATACCTTGTTTAAACATGGCATTCTTGCCAAATATTGCCATATTCCCGCTTGTTCCTACCCAACTGCATCCCCGTCTTGCAATGCTATAAATGCCTTGGTTTTGGACATTTGAAGGATACTTGTGCAAAACAGCAGATTTGTTCCAAGTGTTCTTCCCTTGGACATCATTGGAGCAAATGCTCCAACGCTGCCAAATGCATCAACTGTTCTCAGGCACATTCAGTTACATATTTTCAGTGTCCTACCCGCAAAGAACATGTCTCCTCCTTACGCAAAGACCAACCCCTCAATCTCCCTAATCCTGTTGCGAGTCAGTCCACACATTTTCCATCCCCACTCTCCACATCTTCCCTACCTACCCCTTCTCTCCCCCCCGTCCACTTCTTCTACATCTTTTTCTGAATCATCTCCTTCCTATGCTGCTGCTGTCCACCAGTATCTCTCTACTGCTTCTGCAACGTCCAAGCAAAGTGCTAACTGCTGTTCATTGCGGAAAGGTTTTTGAAGAAGGTAATTACCCCACTCTCCTAAATGGCTTTCTAAAAGTCAACAATTTTGATTTTGTCACTTTTCTTCCTGATTTCTCTCTTCCCACTGCTGCCTCCTCCCCTTCTATGCTTGTCCCCGTTTCACCTATGAATCCTCCTATTTCCTCACATTCTACCTTCTCTACCTCCCTCTCCATCCCTTCCACTTGCTCTGTAGATGATCACTCTCACACACATTCAGTCTCCTCTCCTTTGTCTCAGTCCCCTTCGACATCTCACAAGACACGATCAAAATCAAAACGAAAAACTTTCAATTCTTATCCTACATCAGATCAACACATAAGCAATGTTAACAGCACGAGAAATCGCCCTCCTTCCTCCCCCTTCCCTACTCCCATGCGTTAATCTCCTCCCTTCCCCCCCCCCCTCATCCTCGCTCTGCTTCCAAATGCAGTCGCACACAAGATCTTCCCTTATCTCAAAGGCTGGATGATGTGATACCAGGGACTGTTGATGCGTGCGAGACGGACCTCTATATCTCACCACATCCCGCCCCCAGTCATGGCTCTTAAAGTCACTCAATTTAATATACGGGCTTATAACGCTAATAAACACATACTGGCTAAACTCATTGAATCTGAGCGCCCAGACGTGCTGCTTTTAAACATCACATGTGTGGGGGATGATCAACGTATCAGGCACCTTGGTTATACTGCACGACAATCTCCTGTTGACCACTGGAATGGCATAGCCATCCTGGTGACCACTGGAATGGCGTAGCCATCCTGGTGAACAGCACCATTCGCCATGAATTTCTCTCCCTCCCATTCACTTATTCTCACAGCATGGCTGTGAAAATCTACACCTTGTGTGGTCCAATTATAATTTATACTACATAGGCTCGCCCAAACACGAACATAAATCTCCATGATCTAACTATACTTTTCAATCACACTCATCTTCCGGTTTACCTCCTGGCTGATCTCACACTGCCTTCCATGACAACTCCACCAATCAACATGGAAGGCACCTACTAACTCTTGTCACACAAAAACATCTCATTCATCTTGGTCCTCACTTCCCCACAATTTTCACATATAATGGTCAAGGCACTCATGATAAAATACTCACCAACAGAGCTAGTAATCATCTTCACCACTTCATAACTCCGGGCTCTCTGTCGGGATCTGACCACATTCTCGTCACCCTCCATATTTCCTCAAACCCTATACAAATTCCAATCCCTCCCACTCCAGCTTACTCTGTGACTGACTAAGCCGTATTCAAACAGCGCGTAGACAACATAGATCTCAAAGACAACTACGACAACAGGCAAAGCTCAGACATAGACACAACAATCACGGATACAACAATCATGCAAGTTGCTGCACAAACTGTGCCTAGCAAACACTACAAGACCCGTTACTCTTTCCAACCATCAAAGAGAACAAAGCAACTGCTCACTTGTTACAGACATTGCTTTGCCACAAATCAAAGTAGACTAAACCTAATACGCTGAGATCTCTCTATACTGCGGGTGCATATCATTCACAGTCTAGAGGTTAGTTTGATATCTTTATTATGCACCCCATACCCATCCTGTTGGCGGTAGTCAAAAGATTATAGAAGTACATAATGGGTCCAGGGACTGGACCCCAAAGTTTTGATAGCTGAGCAAGTTACAAAGGTAATGAACTCACAAGTTACAAAGGTAATGAACTCACAAGTTACAAAGGTAATGAACTCACAAGTTACAAAGGTAATGAACTCACAAGTTACAAAGGTAATGAACTCACAAGTTACAAAGGTAATGAACTCACAAGTTGCAAAGGTAATGAACTCACAAGTTACAAAGGTAATGAATCATGTAAGTAAATTTACTTACTTACATTTATACATGGTTACAATCATGAACAAATTATAAAGTAATGAACAATTCACTAGTCTACACCTGGTCACAACTGTAATGAGTTCTTGGTGCAAATTTTAATTGGTGGGTCACACACACACACATACATACACACATACATATACACACACACACATACACACACATACACATACACATATACACTCACATAAACTAATTCCCCCCTCTCTCTCTCTCTCTCTCTCTCTCTCTCTCCCTCTCCCTCTATAACTCCTTTCCCTGCTTGATCCGCCCCTACCACACTACCTCCAAGTTATATCCATCCCTCTCGCCCCCTTCCCTGAGTACCCCACACTACCACCCCTTCTCTCTATCCCTCTCCTCTCTCCCTCCTTCTGACACTCTCACTACATCCATAAGGGCACATCGTGGGAATATGGGCGGTCCTGGGAGAAGGATGTCAACAAGGGGAACGATGGTTGCTCCGGGGAGGCCACAGTGGGAGGAGGAACTCAATAAAAGGGAGAAGGAATGGGAGTAGAAGATATTGATGATCAGTGAGGGAATGGAGAGGAGGATAGCTGAGGAGAGCAGAAAATGGGAAATGCAAGCCAGAAAAGCAGAAGCTAAGATCCAGATCTTAGAAGTGAAGCTGCAGAGACTGACGCAGAGTAGTGACAAAAGTACCTGTCCAGAAACAGCGGTTGGAGTGCGTGAAGCAGACACAGTCAAAGGGAATGCGGAGAAAAAAGATAAACTCTTGTATGCTCAGGCACTGTCAGACACTCGTGGGGCCCGAAGCAAGAGCAGTAGGATACCAACACCAGTCAAAGGGAATGAGGAGAAAAAAGAAGAACTCTTGTATGCACAGGCACTGTCAGACACATGAGGGGCCCAAAACAAGTTGAGCAGGGTACTAACACCACATGAAAGGGATATGGAAAAAGAAGCCAGGGACAGGAAGGGCAACACAGAAGCAACGCATGAGCACACAGTAACAACACATGAGAGGGTAGACAAAGCAGCAGACACACTAAACGCAGAGACCCCAACAATATACAGCAGTGGACAGGGGCAAAGGAGTAGGCCGGACACACAGAGGAAGGAACACAGGGGCTACAACCATGACAGAACTGGAAAACACTAATGCATCTCTGACAATGAAAAGGGAGACACTGTGGGAGGAGGAAAGGGAGAGGTCGATATTTATCTACGGCCTTAAGGAAGTCGAAGGGGTATGACAGAAGAAAACTGGAGGAGAAAGAAGGGATTAAAGGTATCATGCTATCAACAGGGGGAGACACGTCCCAGGTGACAATTTTTTGGAGAATCGGGTGGTACACAAGGGGAAGAAATCGGCCCATCAAAGTAATCTTCAATGCAGAATCAGCCTGTACCATGATCCTGCAGGAGAAAGCATGGCTGAGGGCGACTCAGGAGTACCAGGATGTATACCTAGATCGGGACAGAATGCAGGAAGAAAAGGAGGCCCAAAAGGAGTGGATAAGAAAGCAAAGAGAGGAGAAGACAGCGATACGGAGGGCACCAGGCCCAAGCAGAAGGACAAACACCCACTGGAAGCACTCACAGAGGGCCTCAAATCAAAGCAACCCAACGGCAACCATATATCACACACACACATCATTTCCCCTGTCCCCACCCCAGCAACCCAAAACCCACCATCACAACTACCCCACCCCATCACAAACCCCACCCCACCAACTCACACTCCAACAACACAACCCCCCACCCATGCAGCAACCCCTACCCACCAAGATCCCCAGGCCA